>VZRX01015088.1:134932-218160 GCA_013398075.1 Notiomystis cincta
CAGCCCCGGCACGGTAAGGGGGCGGCCGCGGCGGGGCTCGGCGGGGCGCCCACCGAGGTGGGACGGGAGCCCCGAGGTCCGCGCGGGGCAGCCTCGAGGCCAACTTGCCGGTGACTTGTTTTAGCCGCTCGGCTCCGCTGGGGCAGCGGGAGCCTTTTCTCCTTCCCCCTCCAGCGGGTGCGGAGGGAGAGGAGCTCCCCGCTCCCAAATTCCGCCGAGCTGCGCCTTATGTCTTTTCTTTGCCGAGGGGAAAGGAGAGGAACAGTGTTCGCGCGCGTTTTGGCATCTTGCTTTGATAGCGGCTTCTTTGATTGTTTTTGCAGAAAGCATTTGCAACCTGGCAAACGCCTGTGAACCTGAGAAGAGTGCCCGAAATCTCTTAGCTTTCATGATCTTAATGCCCGGAAAGCACTGTTGAAAATACTGCCCTGTGTGCTCTTGTCTCCTCCTCCCTTACTTGTTCAGGGAGACAGATGCTCTCTTTCAAGGCTAAGCAGCACACAGACAGTTCTCCCAAAATCAGATCCTGACTTTGAAGACATAGAACGGAGCGGTGTTCCACGAACTCCTGAAAACAAGTGTTGAGGTTCATGACCCTTGTGCTAAACCCTGAATGCAGTTTACTCAGAGCCAAATCTGTCATGTACGCTTTCCTTACTGTACTGCTTGGCTGTCAGTGTTCTCTGCTTTGAGGAACAAACCCAACTGTTTGTGGATCTGGTTGCAATGTCTGGAAATCTCACTAGAATTTGTTCTAGCTGTGTGTTCCCCCTAGGGTTTTAAATCCACTGTTTGGGTAAGTGGGCTTGCAGAAGCGTCTGACCTAATCTTTCAAGGGTAAGGTAACAGCTTAAGTTGTGCCCGAGTTCTGCGTCAATTTGCGTTTGTTTGTTGTTGTATATGTTAGTCCCCAAAGTAACTTTGTGTCTTTTCCTGAGAAACTAATTTGTCTGGAGGAGTAATTTTTACTCTTTACAAGTCCAGAGATGGCTGTACCTCGTTCAGTAATCTTGATGACAAAGATCTTGGGATAATAGGGAGCCTGGCATCTCAGGTGTTGGCATTTTGACAAGATGCTTGCTAAGAAAGTAATGCACCCAGTTGCGGGTCTGAAATGAAAGCAAACTCAGTGTTTCTCCTGGACTGTCACCTGGATATTTCTGAGCTGGAGTGCTTTTGCAGCAACATCTTTTCCATTTTGCTTCTTTGTGCCCCTTTCACAAGCCAAAAGAGGAAGCAGACTAAAAGTTGGAGCAAAGATTTTGTCAGTGGATGTCAAAAACCCTCTAAAATAAATACTGGGCGGAAAAAAAAAAGTGTTATCCAGTTAGAGAATCAAAGTGGCTGTTTAAAAAATAATTGTAAATATTCTATTAATTCTGAGTGTAGTGCTGGTAGTAGGGACTCACATGTTAATGGGATTCCTTTAAGTCATATACCTGCTATGTGTGGGTATTATACAGTAGCTGGGCACATAAACCAAAATTCTGGATGCAGTGAATTCAGTGGGAATTTTGCCACTGACCTAAGAAGAGCCAGAATTGAGCCCACAGACTGTGTAGTGTGTGGTGTTGGGCCAAACTGAAAACATTTGGCTGATTCAGCTGTGCAATTGTGGCAAAGTTTATAATCCTGCATATGCTGCTATGATTTATATGTTATCATAATAGCTCTACCATAATTTAGTTAAATTAGGGAGTTATAAAGTAACTTGGTTCTAATTTACCTTAAGGAAAAAGGTATGGCATGCTTCAGTCTATCAGGATTGCTTCTTATAAATATTTTCTAAAGTATTATATGACACCAAATTCATATTTAAGTAATTGCTGCAACAACACAGAACACTGAATTACACTGAAGCACATATACTTTGCATCCCAATTAGATCTGCATCCCAAACTGTAATTTAAAAATAAGCACTCTATTACATTGCCTTTGCAAAGTGTAGTAACTAGATGTAGTTACCTGATCATTTGCTAACATTTAACAGCTCCAAATGTAAGGTAAAAATGCAATTAGAGTAATTTGTATGTCCCTAATACTGACTGTGTGCTATAGGGAAATATTTGAGGTGAAAACCAAAATAGTGATACTGCTTTAGTATGTTTGCAAAATTTTCAAAGTTATACAAACACTCTCTTTTCCAAGAATAGACTTTTAAGTAAATTTCAGCTTTTGTAAGGAGTATTGATCAATTCATCTTGCAGGAACAGAGAATTTACTTAAAATGTTTAAGCTAAAGCATTAGAGGTGTTGTAAGTAAGATATACCTAAAAGCAGAACTGTAGTGTGTGAACTGCCAGCAGTTTTTAACTAGCAAACAGACTGACAGGTTTGACTCGTTCATACCTGCATGCATTCAGTTATCAAAGTGAAGTGGGAGCTGTTCACAAGAGAACTAACTGTATGAAATACTTTCAAATTTGGGAAGTAATATTCCTTCCCAGTCTCTGTTCTTGCTGCAAAACCATTTCAATGGGCCACCATCCTGTGTGGGTAGGAAGTGTCACAGCTCTGTGAATCTCAACTGCACTGTTATGATTGACACCATCTGAAGACCATGCACAATATTTCTGTGTATGCTTGGATTAAGATGTGTTTATCTGGGCATCACTTAAGGGTCTAAATTGGCAGGGTGCATATTAAGTTGCAGCTGAGCAAACCTGCCATTTAACTGAGTCAAGTTACAAATATTTTCCAGCTTTGACATTCTTCTCACCTTTTACATGAGGAATTATGGAGACTTTTTTATAGTTTTCTAATATTAAAAAATAAAAATATGAAAATTTCCCTGTGATCTCATGTGTAAAAGTTCTTGTTTTACAAGTTTTGTAATTTCATATCATGTAAAGCAAGGTAAAGCAGACCTAGCATTTCCCTCCATTGTGATTTAGACAGTGAATGAAGTCTTGTCAAGATTCCAGCAAAAAGTTTGAGATCCTGTTGAGATGATGAATATTAACAGTATTGTGAAAAGTCTATTTTTAAATGATTTAATGTTGGGTTATCATTGGCACCTTACCTGTAAAATCTCCAAAGAACTTGAAAACTGAGAATGGACAGCTACAGCCAGAATTCTATTACAGATTCTCTTCAGGCAGATGATGTTAAGAAGTAGCATAATGAAAAATACGTAAATAAAGTAATATTTTAGTGTACTTCTTAAGAAAACATTGAAATACTTGTATGAGAAAACTTCCTCCCTTGAGGAGTAGATTGGAAAGAAACAAGAAATAAATCTTAGATTACTTGATTCCACCAGAAATGACTTCTGGAGAGAATGTAATGTTTTATATCCCTTTTAAAGCTATGCGAAACTTAGTATAAAACCAGTTACCAGGGAAAAAACAGCACAAGTAAATAGTGCTGGATGTTTGTGTAGGAGTGTGTGTGTCCACATAGGTGAAGTTTTAGCTAGAAAACAATTACTTTTAATTTATTTGATTTGTTTTTTAGAAGAGCTCACTAAATGTGCCGTATTTAGACTGATGAGTGCAAGTCCTCTGTGCTTCAGCCAGCACAGTGAAATCAGCTGGTTTTCTGCCAATATATTGAATTATACCCAGGTGGGCTGGATAAATGAATATGAACTCTAACAACACAGACCTCTTTTTCACCTGGATCTGCTGACTAATTTTAGTCTTCACCTGTTTAGAATTGTCCCAGAATAAGACAAAAATGTCTGTTTGGTGTAATGGAAAGGTTGTAGTGTGGGAGGGGTAGAAGTCAACATATCATTGCTGCAGAGATGTGGTCTCTTCCAACTGTGTTGAACTTCTGGGAAAATGGAGAGAGAGGTAAAAAAACCCCAAATTGTTTTCCTCTTGTAAAAGCTTAGTTGTATGCACATGTGCAGAAGTCCAGGTTGCTCCTGGACTGGGCTAATTCCACAGTTAACAGTAATGAAATTAAATTGTTCTCGAGCTCTCCACTTTCAGATGTTCTCATCTTTGTACATTTCTTCTTGAAATATTCAAGAATGTGCTGCAGTGTTTTCTGTTGGCTTTTCCTTTTCTTCCTTCTCTGTCTCCTGGGAAATACTGCTTTTGGTTGTTTTGAGGTAGTCATAACCAAGTCTTCTATTTCGCTCGAGGCGTCGTTCTCTCGCCTCACTTTCTACATGTGCCTTATTGTAGTATCTGTGAAAGTAAAGGTCTGAAATTAATATAGGTGTTTATATATATATACATGTATATGCTTAATATAAAGGAATAGAAGTTTTCTTCTTGAAGCAAATAAACATCTTTTCTGTGATCAGCTGGAATAATCTGCAGGTAGACATTTGATATTGAAATATTTTCTTAGCCTGTACGTTCAGAATGTGTGAACACTGATGTTATTTCTGTTTACATCTACTGATACACTGCTGTCTCAGCCACTTTTGGGGCCTCATTAGTAAGGGGGTGTGTTTATGTCTGTTTAATGCAGACCTTGCTCTGAAGACATGGCTCTACAAGCAAATGGATGAGGAAGGGTCTTGGCCTGGAGAACAAGAGGGGTTGGTTTACCAAACAGATTTTAACTTGATTAGCCTTTCCCTTTTTCCCTTGTTCTAAGTGCTAGCTGTTACCTCTTTCTGTGGTTGTTTCTGTTTTCCTGTATTTTTTTGTAAAAAAAATTGCTTACTTGTTTGTTTCTTTTGTTTTGTAGATCAAATTAATTCTCTTTAAAAATGGTAATACCCTAGTGGATGCCTAGAAGAGGATATTTATGACACTGATAAAACCCAGCATTATAACTTCCATAATTAGAGATAAGTAATCAGAGCTAAAATCCATGGATTATTCTAAATTTTAATTTATGATGGAATGAAAAACCCACCATCTAGATCTTAGAAGCAGGCTCCAAATAGAATTTTATGATATTTATTTAAATCTAATTTTAGCACAGAAATGGAGCTAAGAAACCAAAGACTTCTCTTCCATTTCCTAACCAGATATATTTTTGGACTTTTTTTACGGAATATTTGGGTAGTTTTAATCAGACAGTCTCAAGTCACCTTGCTGGGAAGTACAAGGTGTGATCTTAAAGGGGAGCAAAAAAAGAATCACTTTCCTGATCATTTGGCTTTTGCTGTTGAAAATTCTGAAGCCAGGTGAAATGATTACTCTGACAGAACTATAGAAAATCTCTCATTTCAGTACATTCTGAAACTTTTTATATTTTGAGGAACCCTGGCTCAGGGGCATTTTATACTTGCCTCTGGAAGTTTCCAGTCCTAGTATTCAGTTTAACATCTCTGCCTTTGTCTTTCCATTTAGAATTGCCATGTTAAAACAATGAATCATCTTGTCCATTAACTACAGTTGGAATGTCTGTTTATGCACTGAATTTGTTTTGTCATGTTGCCTTAATAATTGATTGGAACTGTGGCAACTCCTGACTGCTTTCCCATATGAATTTAGGCTATTCCCAGAGCTGATCTGAGCAGTAGAAGCATAAGCCATCCCCAGACTTGGTGTGTCTTTACCCTCTAAGGATTCAACTTGTCTTTCTCATGAAGGTGTAAGGCAGCATTTTCATTTTCTCTCTTCATGCATGTGACATTGTGGAGGGACTGTAATATTTCCTGTAACAGTTGAACAAGGGGTATTGTTACTGTAGGTTCACTTTGCTATATTCTGTTTTGTTGACAGATTTTAAATTGGTGCTGATTAAAATATTGAAGCATTAAATAGCAAGTGAAATAAAACTATAATGGCATTCTTTGAATAATTTAGAGAAGTGACATGGTGCAAAGGAAGGGGTACAGGGCAGGGAGGCTGTGCCAGCAAATGCAAATTTGTACCTCTTGCCTTGTGAGTGGGCTTGAAGATAGCACTCTGATTGCTATTTAGGCAGCATTTTGAAAATAAATGCCCTTTTATTAAAAAGGCATTACACTGGCAGCTACTTGACTCATTAAATAGCATTTGCCTTAACTATGTAGTAGTCTTATTGAGATTATTTTCTTTATTTCCATGAAAAAATCTTTGTTCTATTTGGAAGGTAAGTACTGAAGGATCTACTTAATAAATAAGCCCCAAATACGGTGTAGAATGTGTTCTTTTTAAGATGGCTTTGTGATCTTGTCTTGTGCACTGCAATGTCTAAGAATATTTTTTGTGTGCTCTCTATGACCAATTTTCATTGAGTTGTTGATGCCACATTCCTGTGGAAAGCATCTAAAAGTAGAAATGAGGAGTAGGAATTAGTGGGTAGAACCTTCTCCTGAAGGCAGATTAAAGTAGAACTGTTAGTTTGTGATAATGAACCCAAGAGCCTGTGGAAAAAAGCAGGAAAAAAGAGTTATTATTGTCAATGACTGCATTGCGCTTTGCTGTAGAAACCATTCCAGTATTTTGTTCAATACTTATCACTCTGAAACTCTGAAACTACAGAGCTGTTTAAACTGCTGGCATTTGTAGTGAGGGGGAGGAATGGGAGGTTGAGAAGAGATACTCCTTCTCCAGAAGTTGGATGGAGTAAATTTGTGTCATGTAACCAGATGTCCTCATCAGTTTCATGTCTTTGGCTGATAGTCACAGTGGTTTTATGTGGGAGGTCATGGTTGCTGCTAGACAAGAAGTGGGTGTGAGTAAAATTTTTTAGGAGGAAAGTGAGAGGAGGCTCTGTAATGAGAAGCTGTACACGGAGAGATCAAGGGACCCCTGTGATACATTCATATCAGCAGGACTGCAAAACGGATGAGATGCTGTGTTCTGGGGTGGGCAGAATGTCTCAAGACTTCTCCATTATTTTTAAATATAAGAGATCTTCATAATCAAGTCCTGACATTATTGTGTGTTATCCTGACATTATTAATGTGTTCCTTACAATGTTCAAACCTGGATTAGGGGAAATGGAAACACAGTATTCAATTTCTATTTAACTTAGAAGTGTGAAATTTTTGCTTTCTAGCTGCTTGGAATTCCAAGAGATATTCAAGCCTGTAAACCCATTTAAAAACTGGAAGAAAGTGGTTTTTTTTTTAGAACACACTATATGCTTTAGGGTAACATGGTCTTTTCCAGTCCTGATGACGTTGTACTTCAGTATATTCTCTATGGCAGGACTGCTCCCAGTCCAGGTATTGATTTCAGTTAACACTGAAGTTGCCTGAGGGATGGTCAGTTGTTTGTGTTAATGGTACTGCTGGGTGCAGCCTAAATTGCTTCGAGCATTTGGCCTACAAAGGCGAGTTCTAATGCAGCAAAAAGGAATTTACCACTGTTTTTATTCATTGTGGAGTTGTGGAGGACGTCTTGTTATTTTTCAGTGAGAGGTGGTAATAATCTGGTTAGAACAGAAGCATTTATTGTTGGGGTTTTTGTTTGCCTGTGTGGTCTTTGTTTTCTTAATGTCCAGGCTGAGAAGCTACTCCCAGCTCAATTACTTTAATTTTTGGAAGAGGACCATGTTGCAAATGTAAAGGTGGGAAAAGGATCACCGTACAGAAACTGCAGTGACTGGGGTGAGATTCTGATCTTGGAAGGGTTTGATCTGGCTGTAGCTGCTTGCTGTGTGCACCAGATCAGTGAGCTGATTTTTCAGGCTTTCTGAATTCTTCTGTTTTGGCACTTGTTCCAGGGAGTGAGCACCCAAATGATCTCACAGAAGAGATGATTAAGTGATACCTGAGAGTTTTTCAGAGTTCTTACTAGCATTGAGCAGTTGTTCCATTGCAGGGAGGGTTAAGCTGAAGCTGCATCCTTGACTAGCTTGTTTTCCCTCTTATTCCTGCACCAACATGATGCCAGTTTGATGGCAGATGGAGATTTTTAACCCTAGGGTTTTGTATTCTGCAAACTCAAACTCTATTTTATGATTTTCTCAGCATAAGAAGAGGAAAGTGGCAAAATGTTTTATTGATATATTTTGACAATCGTATATGACCGTTTGGTTGTGGTGGGGGTTTGTTGTTTTGTTTTATTTTTTATTTTTTTAAGATCTAGTTAAAATATTTAGATTCATTGAGTTCTGACTGTGTTCAGCATATCTAGTGGAAACCTGAGGAATACATGGAATGATTGAGGTTGGAAGGATCCTGAGGAACATCTCTAATCCAGTTTCCTGCTCCTATGTCAGCTATGAGATCAGATCAGGTTGCTCGGGGCTTTCTTCAATCCGGTCTTGAAAACAGCCAAGGAAGGAATGCACAAAATCTGGCAAATGGTTACTTTTTCAGATGTCAAAATGCCAAAGAGAGACTGATAATTTTGGAAAAATGTGAGTTCTAGATAATGGTTATCTTCCTAGAAATAAGTCCAAGAGAAGGTGTTGCTAAAATGATTCCACTGATGATCCGAAGTACCACTTGCAAATCTTAACGCAAGCTGCTTTATTTATTTTAGGATGTTCCAGAAAAGATACCATGGAAAGCTAATCATTTGCTAATATCCATGGTGTTCTGAATAAAAGGAGTTGTAACTGTTCCTAGGCTTGCAACCCCTTATCAGAGTTCATCTATAAATTTCGTTAACTTTTTGAGAATACAGAGGAGTACACCCACTGTCTGGCCCTTCGACTCTCTGCCTAAATCAGAACTGCAGGTAAGATTTTGTGAAAATTGACAACCTGAGTAACTGAAATGTTCCAGTGTCATTATTGCACACAAGTCTCTGGTCATTATGGAAAGAGTCTGAAAGACAATGCTTTACTCTTTTGGTTTTTTGTTTTTTTTTGCCCCCCACAGGGTCCCAGATTTGGAGCAGTAGTGTGGCTCCTTGTTCTGATGTTCCACTTGGCACCCTGCCCACAGGGTGAGTGAATTTCTCTGGGTGTCCCCTGTGTCTGGCAAAGAACCTGCAGCTCCACCACATCTTTATGTCCTGGTATCTTCTTGTGTACAAGCCTTCAAGTGAATTTGAATTCAATATGTTGAATTTTCCAACAATATAACTATGCAAGAAATTTTCATGCCACATAGCCTGCAAGCTGTAGTACAGCCTTGCTGAGAATATATTTTCCTGATATAAAAGAGTAATGTTTCTCTTTACAAAGCACATTATAACTTTTGGTATTAACTGCCGTTGTCTCACATGTCCTAATTAACTCAGCTATTTGGTATAATTAATTTGTTAATGCTTCTGCAGTCATGTAATAGGATACATCGGTCCACCAGCAGTCTCAAGGCACTCATGTTAAAAGATTGTTTAGAGACTCACTGTCTTTGCTTAATAATATTTTAATAAGACCTTTCACTGAGCTCTGTGGCCATTAAAGTCTTATATTTGAAATTTTTCTCCTCTTTTCCTTGTCTTCAAGTGTTTGTTTTTTGTTTTGTTTTCTTTAAATCTGACATCTGATTTTATCTTTGTCCCCCTGCTCTTTGCAGGTTTTGTTTTTAACAAGTAGATGGGTAAGCATTTCTATCAGTACAGATATGATTCAGAAATCTTTGATCATTGGTTTTCCTTGAAGCCTACACTCCTGGTAATACTTCAAGTGTCAAAGCTAGGGGCAAAAGATGATTGAGAAGCTGGTTTGGTAAAGAGAAGTCATTTATAGTTTTACTAATGTAAGGAAAAAATAAGAACTATCTGCTACCAAAGTTGTGAAAATTTGGCAGTGGCTAACTTTGTGATGCAAATCCCAAGACGGATTTCTCCCATTTCTAATATTTTCTGTGTTTCTTGAGAATTAGGATTCGTACTGCAACAGTTGTTTTTGAAAATGTATCTATGTTTGAGAAAGGGTGTGTAAAGCCAATCCATAGGACTTGTGATGAACTGATGGCTTTGTCAGGAACGTGTCTTCTCTGGCCATGACTTTGTGAGCCTTGAATCCGGCACGGAGAAATGCACGGTGTGAGGGGTGCCCTGGAGAGCTCTCCCTGTGAGAGCAGCCCTGCTTGGTGCGTGTCTGTGTTTACCACACTTTGTTTTGTGTGTTTCTGCTACAGAAGACGACAGCAATCACAGCAGGCTCTGCTGAGCAGCGTGGCTGGGAGCTCTGCTGCCATCTGTGTGAGCGCTGCTGCTCCCGTCGTGTGCGTGCTTCCATATGTGTAGTTTAGCACTTAGTCCATGCAGCCACTGGAGTAATATATCTGAAAAAAAAAAGTTCTGATAATTAAAGTTGATGGCAAACAGTCATTGAAGAAGTTAATTAATTTGTTTGCAATATATGTTCTCTGTTTTTAAATTTGTTTTTTTTTCTTTAATATCTCCTACTCCTTCAGGCACATTTCATGAGATACTACTGCTCAGTCCAAACTTGAACTCATCACTTTTGGCTTTGTACATCGTAATAACCTCCACAGCAACCACTGTGATGCCATAAACAGAGGGTTTGACTTCAGGTGAAGAATGTAGGCAGTAAAAGCAGAATAACCCATAAAGGAAAATGTGGGAGGATGGGGAGGACAGGGAAAGTGATTATTCTGCCTTTCTGTGTAGCGATACAGCACCCCCCCCCCCCAACTTTTTTTTTCCCAAATCTTTACTGATAGCTGAAAGAAAATAAATTCTTTTAAGATGTCAGAGTAGAACTTCCATTTTAGACAGTATAATTGAAAATATATACAAGTAATGGAGTTTTATTCTGCATAGGGTTTCTTCTTCTCTCTTTCCATTCATTTTTTAAAAATCGCTTTAGTAAATCCACCGTGGGAGGATAGTTTTGCTGCTGTACTTTTCCCAGGATGCAGCAAAAGAAATTGCATTTGCAGTTCACAGAGAATGAAATTAGACTTGCTCTGTCCTGATGATCCACTACTCCTACACCCAGCACATTTCTGAGAGAGACTCTTGCATGCTGTAAGAGACAGTGCCCTGCCTGTACTTGCACCTGCTCTTGTGCAGGAAGGAACAGGCACGGATTTGGGCCCACGTAGCCCCCAAATTAGAATTAGGCACTGCAGGGAGTCCCTCTGTGTGTGTCTGCCTCCTCTCTGAGGCATTGTTCGTGGAAGGGGAGACTTCAAACATATCATTTTGTTTGCCTGTTGGAGTTGAGACAACTTCCTGTTCTGTAATAGATTTATACCTGCTCAGAAATACCATGGTCTCAGGGAACATGAGGCAATTGAAGGGTATCCATTTTCCTCTTGCATCATCTCATGTTCACAACATAGTTGGGTGCTAAACTGTAAAATCATTGGAAAGTAATTGGGAAATGCAAATCTCATTGTGGCATCTGGAAGAGTGGACTGCCATTTATTTATTTTTTTAGTTGGATAGTAGAGAGAACTGCACACGCTCCTTTTAATTGTTGAGGAATAAAATCTTGTTCTTTAACACTTTAGCTGTCCATCCATTAGAGATTATGTACATAAGCCTTTATTCCTACTCTTTTGTATCTGGCCAGTTCTTTCTTTTGGGCTGGGGCTTCTCAAAAGCAGCTTCAGTTAGAAAAACACTCAAATGACCTTAGTGCTCATGTAGCAACTTAAGTACCTGTGTGCCAGACCGCACAGCAATAAGTACTTCCTTTCCTTACAGAACAGAAATTGAGTGCATATATAGTGCTTATGGAGAAAAAATTCTCCAATAAGAGCAGAGAAAGCCCAAGGATCAGCAAGGATCTCCATTTAATATAATGCTGATCCTGTGTTCCACAAAGCTGGTTAATGGGAGGAGACTTACATTATATCTATCTATATCTATGTATCTATATCTCTCTGTCTATATAAAGTGAGTACTTTTTGTTCAACAATTCCAGCAGTTTTCATGTACAATTCAAAGGCAGAGAGAGACTGAGAGTACTCGTATCTGTAATTCCAATATTCCAGTAGTCCCTCCATCTGGATGGTTGTTCCTGTGAAACTGACACAGTCTGGACAGTTTTCATCAATTTCCTTTGTTCCATCTTCTCAGATGAGCCTTTAATCTTGTGCTCGCTGATCCCTGGTTTATAATCAGATTTGACAGCGATAAGATGGCAGTAAATATCTTGATATAAAAGTCTATAACAAAGTAGAACTGTTGTTTCTCTCCTTACTTCTTAGTGAAGTAAAATTTTATTTGTGAAGTGTGAATAACTTTGAAGCATAAGTTTCAGGCCATTTTCAGGTGGATCTGTTAACAAGTAAGATGTTTATAATTTTTTTCCCCTTTCAAAAAAGACAAATAAAAGGCTTATTTGTGACCTTCTTCTTTATATTTTTGGAAATGAATTTGGTATCAACTTGACTAATTATTCTGTTTTGCCAGAGGCTGATAACATACTTTTCCAAATAAGATCTGAAATAATAGTTATTTGACATGTGGATAATAATTTTTATTCCTAATAAAGCCATTCCAGAATAATTTTAATGCTGTCAACAAAAACCTTATAGTTAAGTGAATGAAAATATGTTTAATAGCTCCATTTAGCAAAAGCCTGCTCATGGTTTGGAGTTTTTTTCATTGTTTTGTATGCATGTTTTAGCTGCATAATTTCTGCATCTATTTTGCTTCCCACCAAGGTGGAAAAATCCTTTCTCTTTGCTTTTTAATCCATCCTCTGCATAATATTACAGGTCAAATTAATGGTAAAAATATTCAAAATAGAAGATTGGAGATATACACAAAATGATGAGCAGACCCAGGTTAAGTGCAAACAGTGCATATGGAATAAAGCAATTTTGCCAAACTATAAGCTGTAATCAGTCACAGTTAATTTTAAAGTTGTTTTTTTCTTTAATAATTTTACCTGGTTGCGTCTCCTTTACATTTATATTCTTATTTATAATTTTGGCATTATCCCATTGTAGCCTGTCTGCCTGTATGTAATCCTAGGAGGAAAAAGACTCTAAATACACTGCTGTATTTTATTTCTTTCTCTCACTCTTCTTTTCATGATACACTAATTTCTATGCCTTCACTGTTCCAAAAATTCTTCCCCCTTTATTCAGTTCCCATAACCTCAGTTAAATCTGAGCTTCACTGTCAGAGACAAGAATTTAAATGTGTTTTTTTCCCTCCTGCTTAAGCCCTTGCCTTTCCTTTTTAGGATTTGGTGTTCCTGCCACCTGTGTATTCAAATATCCATCTGATATCCATCTGGCACACTACAGAGTTTTCTAATTTATATATATATGTAGCTAAGATATAGATGTTAATTTTCTTTTCTTAAAGAAATTTGTGGTGGTTTTTGTGTATGTGAAATTATTCAGTTCTTTTCTTCACAGTTGTAATGAGAATCCAAATTGTCAGCCCAATATGCTCCAGATTCCACCCTTGCTTATATAATAGCCCTGTAATTTTCATTTATGCTTTCTCTGCTTTCTGTTGGTTTTATGCCAATAACTTCAGGAAGATGAAACATAGTAAACTTTCTGGGTATGACTTTAGAGATAGAACAGAAGATTTGGGGAAACCATGCTCCTAACTGTATGCTTCAAACCCAAACTCCAGTCACCTGATGTACAGAGAAGTGTTGGTGGTGATTGTCCTCTTTGGAAGCTGCTTTCCTTGATGTTGCTGTGGGAAGAGGTCTTTGTTGTTTTGGGTTCATCTGAGTTAGAGAACTCTGGAAATTGCTGAAAGGAAGGAAGAATCTGATTTGGGACATTCCCACAGATTTTGTGGGGGTAGGGAAAGACTGCATTACTGTTCATCACTGGCAAATGGTAAGAACCTTTCTTATTGGGTCATTGTTTCTGACAGTTTCATCCAGCTGCCTTTTTGGTTCTCTCTGTTATAGAACTCTGAAAAACAGATTGAAAAGTTGCATGCAGTAAATGAGCAGTACAAGTTCCTTATTAATGCTATTTTTCCCTCTGGCAAGCTTTTCAACTTCAGAGAGTGTATTTCTTCCCCTGCACTTAGAATTAATTTTGTATGCCTTGACAGCCAAATTATTTGATGTAGGAGTAAAATGCCACATCATCTGTCCCTCACTGGAGCTGAACACTTGGAATGAGCTGGTCCTACCAGGGCATGATAGCCTCAAATGGTCCATGGGTCAGAAGAAAATCTTCTGGTAGCAGGGAATTGCAATGTGTATGGGCAAATACAAAGCTGAGGTGGAGTTCAACAAATGGGGACAAGTTGCAAATAATTCAACATTCAGGCAAAAGTGATAACCATCATTGTTCATGCCAGCATGTAGCTGACTATTAATTAGCTTGGAATTATGCTTTGCTGGTTTAGGTGAAAGATGGTACAGATTATATCATCTGAAATTAAGTTGCTTGAGTTTTTTGCAGATTGTTGCTGAAACCAGCACAATTCCTATAAAAACTTGAATACTATATAATATATAAATTATTTACTTTTTATATCTATGTTATACCTATACATCATTTAAATATTGATGTATAAGAATAGAGTGCCTGTTGTGGAAGAGAATGTGCACAACTCCATATGAGAGGGGATGCAGCATTGCCTGACTCAACCAGTTATAAATGGTTTTCTGGCAGTGAATGAAGAGCTGAATTTAATGATTTAAACATACAGGGACCTATAGGCAGTGTCTCAACCGTGGTTATTTGCATTTGAGAAATGGGAACAGGTATCCAAGGAATTTACTGAGGTAAGTTAATAGGTTTTTGAGTGTGCAGAAAGATGTTTGTACTCTGGGGAAAGGTAACATGGGACCAGATCTGAATGCTTGAACATTCTTGGTACTTTGCAAAATTGCTTATCAATAGCTTATTGAGTAAACAATTTACTTCAGCAAGTGTGGAATATTTTAAGTGATGAAATAAGAAATATGATAGCAATGATAAAGAGGGTGATAGCAAAGAGTGTGATTAACAAAACTGTAGAATTAGGACAGTAAAACCTCACACAAAAGGTATTATTTCCAGATGAAGAATATTATACAACTGAGCCTGCATAAGGTGAGTGTAGTGTGTTTAAAAATGAGATGTGGAAAAGACAAAATATTTAACTGGACCAAAAAAGAAAAGAGGAGTATAATATACCATGATCAGTAATAATGATCATTCCAGTTCATCAGCTGAAAAAGGTATTTGACAAATGTCCTAATCACAGAATAAAATAGCAGAGAGAGACTATTTTAGTTTTTCCTTAATCAAAGCCAGGATGCAAATGAGAATCCTGAACTGAAAGTCTTTGGGTGTCTCTGCTCTACCCATGGAAACTGACAGGTCTCCAAGTAGGAATACGATGATTTGTGAAAAACATAATTCATACAGGGAAATTGTTGCATATTTGTATATCTGTGATATTTATCCAATTTGTAAAACACGGAGGAAAAAGTGAGGGCAGCTTTCCCACACGAAGTTGAAATCATTAGATAAGCTATTAGGATAACTAGATGAGCAACTTGTTTTAGTAGTACCTGTAAGAGGACAGAAAACCATAGAAGACCTGCATGTTTCAATAGCCCAATTAACACAGAGAGAGCAATGAACAGAGTGACTCTCAGTACTCATGAAAAATATAGCTACTGAGCAATCCAGACTGAAAGGGAAGGGTGCTTGGGGTGGTTTTTTTGCTGTTTTTCTTTTTTTTTTTCCTCTTGTAAGTTCAGAAATATGGTTTTCACACAGAGATAGTTGAGCTGCACCTAGAACTTTTTGTATCTGTCAGAAGATATCACTAAATAAGAATATGTTTGGAATTAGCCCGGTGTTTGGGATGTTTCAGAGGAAATTGAATCAAGCACTAGGGAAACTCTTAGATAATGTTGCTGGTAATGTTCTTATTGCAAGGAAAAGTCAGGGAAGAGGCAGTAGAATACTGTGATATTGGGTTGTAGCAACTCTTTGGGGCATGCCAGGCAGTGCTTGTGTCAAATCAAAGGATGAAAGGCTTGTAGGAAACCAAAGGAAGATCCAAATAAATCCTAAGAGTATCAATGGTTCTAAAACTTTGTGAAAACAGCAATGTTAGCTACACTGTGATGCTTCTGGAAATTCCCCAAAACGAGGACTGGTGTTAAGACTGTACAGGGTGGGGTTTGCTAGCAGAGTCTTTAGAGACTCAGGAACCTAGAGCAGGGTAAAATTGGTAGCAGAGCTACCTCAAAGACCAATGGTCAAGGTTAGAATGGCAGACAGTGTGACTGCTCACATTACTTGAGAGCCAGATGGAAGTCCAGCCCAGTGGCTGGCAGTGGGTTAGATGAACTGGGTCCTTTACTGCCTCTTGCAGTCCATGGCAATACCATACAGCAGGCAACACGTGGAACTAATACATTCCAGTCTTTTATGTGCGTGTCCCACCCTCTTATTTCTGCTTTTCCTGGTTCCCTGGCAATATTTCCTTCTCCAGGTTGTCTCAGGCTTATTAAGTACTTTTAGTACCTCCCTGTATTTTCTTGTCCCACTCCCTGTCTTCTAAGCCATTCACATCCAGTAATCTTTTCCAGATGTGGGCGAAAAATAGTCTTCCTAGTCTAATTTTTCTAGAACATCTTTAGGCATGTCCCCAGAAAATTCCACCTGGGACAGATATTGAAAAAGAAAAATATCCCTCCCAAAAAATGCAATCAAACTTTGGCAAAGTTCTAAGCTGGTAATAGGGTTTTCCTGATTGGAAGTGATGGCAGCATTGATGTGCAGTGCTACCAGGGCTATTACAGTGCCTTGTAATTACATCTTTTCACATAGATTCTGACTAAAAAATTGTCAAAAGTTTGAAGGACCAAATTATGCCTAGCACTCACACCTTGGATTAATGGGAGACATTTGATAGAAAGGGTCTTATTAAGATAGAGGGAAAGAAAAAATACACTCTGTCACTTGCCCACACTTAGGTATGGCAGTTAAGGATAATATGTCTAAAGGAACAAACGCATTATTTTTCTTTTTGTTCTTAAATGTATTGTGTGTTTGATAGCGTTTGTGGGTTTTGTGTAGATCTTGTGCAATAATAATTTTTTAAAAAATTAAGCTGCCATATTGTGTGATTTCAAAGAGGATGGAGATACAACAGATGAACATGCATTGACTTTCCTTTTTGACCCTGCATATATTTACTCTCAGGGAAATTCAGCATGTACTTGAAGATGCGCTATTTATAGTCTATTTTGGGCCTCTGTCTTTAACTGAATGAAATAAATGTATGTGTTTATTACATTTGCCTTTTTATTTCAAAACAGTCCAGCCAGGGAGTAGAACAACTGTCTTCTATAAAGTTCCTACTTTGAGTAGAAAGTTTGTATCCAGAATAACTCGCCCACTTCCGGTAGCTTTGCTCTTAACCCAGAGGAGATAACTTTACACCTGAATTAGTTTGTGTGCCCTCTATTTCTCTTCTCATTCACCAAGGCCAGTTTTGCCCCCTTTGCTATGGTAATTCATGTGAAATTGATGCAGCTGAAATCACACACACACAGAGTTTTGAAGTTGCCATGCTTTTTACTTCTGTGTTCATATCTAAAGTAGTCCAGGGGCCCTAGACTCTCTTGAGAGTGACAGAATGTGTTTTGGCAATGTTAACACTGAAATGTAATATTCTTGGTATATCTGGAAGCATGCATGGAAGAATGCACTAAAGGATTAGGGCTACTTCAAAACAAACAAGCAGGAAAGGAGCAAACAAAGAAAGTACCACAGGAGGACTGTCAGAACACAGGCTGCCTTGGTGCCTGTAGTGTTTGGTGAAGTTCAGGTCTAGAAGCAGGCTCATATGAGAAAAGCACCATGTTGCCTGAAACATCTGTGTCTCACATGCAGTAAGTTCATTGTGTCCTAAAGGCAGATTTAGGCCAAACATCATCTTTTCCCAGGGCTTGGTTCTAGATACACCACTGGAAGGAGCTTAAACGGGCCAGTTATGTGTAATCTCTGGCACTGTTGTGCAGCAATCCTGTTAAGTTAGTGGGGTCAGTGAATATCCCTGGTCTCCAAACACAGAGGAGAGCAAGCTAAGAATTTTTTTTCTGCTATTTTGTTCCCTGCAATTGCATTAAAAACTGAAGTTTTCCAGTGATAAAATAATAGTAAGGGCTGGTATATTTGCTTTGTGTGTCAAGGTTTTGTTAGCAGGGGGGGCTACAGGGGTGTCTTCTATGAGAAGTTGCCAGAAGCTTGCCCTGTGTTTGATAGAGCCAATGCCAGCTGGTTCCAAGGTGGACCCACAGCTGGCCAAGGCTGAGCCAGTCAGAGGTGGTAGTAATGCCTCTGGAGTAACAGATCTGTCAAGGGAAAAACCCCTGCTGCACAATGGCAACAGCAGCCAGAGAGAGAAGTGAGAATATACAAAACAGCTCTGCAGGCACCGAGGTCAGTGCAGAAGGAGGGGCAGGAGGTGCTCCAGGCACTGGAGCTGAGCTTTCCCTGCAGCCCGTGGTGCAGCCCATGGTGAGGCAGCTGTGCCCCTGCAGCCCCTGGAGGTCCATGGCAGAGCAGAGATCCACCTGCAGCCCGTAGGGGAGACCCACAGTAGAGCAGGTGGATGTGCCTGGAATGCACTGGGACCCCATGGGAAACCTGCTCCGGAGCAGGGTCCTGGCAGGACTTGTGGACCCATGGAGAGAAAGAAGCCCAGGTTGATCAGGTGTGCTGGCAGGATTTGTGACCCTGTGGAAGGGAGCCACACTGAAGCAGTCTGTGAAGACTGCTGCCCATGGGAAGAGCTCATGTTGGAGAAGTTCATGAAGGACTGTCTCCTATGGACTCCACACTGAAGCAGAGAAAGACAGTGAGGAGTCCTCCCCTGTGGAGGAAGGAGTGGCAGAGGTAGTGTGTGATGAATTGACCGCAGCTCCCATTCCACATCCTCCTGTGGTAGAGAAAATGAGGAATGAAATTGAGCCTGGGTGGAAGGTGTTTTAAAATTTGGTTTTATTTCACATTTTCCTACTCTGATCTGATTGGCAATAAATTATTCTCCCTGAGCGGAATCTGTTTTGAGTATGACACTAATTAGTGAATGATCTTCCCCTGTCCTTATCTGGATCCATGAGCCTTCTGATGTATTTTTCTCCCCTGTCCAGCTGAGGACAGAGTGATAGAGCAGCTTTGGTGGGGATCTGGCAAAAAGCCAGGGTCAGCCCACCCCAGCTGGGATAATTTACAAAACTTTGAGGCAGGTGGGAACAAAGTTGAAAAGGGGCATCAGGGAGAGCTTGGCCAGTAACCACCCTGGCATTAGAAATCTTTCACAAAGGCTGACTGGAGAAGAGCTGAAAAGGGAGATGAAGAAGCTCTCCTAGGAAGTAAGGTTTTCCTGGTTTTTTCTGCTGGTCTAGCAAGATGGAATGATTCACACCATGGTCAGATATGTATCAGAGAGGGAATGGGAGTGTATGGTTAGGACAAAAATGTTGGCTTGGCAGCCACAATTAGATTCCCTTGGACTGATTCAGGTGTACAACGTGCTGTGATAACTCACTGTCCTGTAGTTGCAAGAAGGGCATGAGCATTAGACAATGCTTATATTTTCCTTTTCCCATTGCCATATCACTTTTCTTACTCCTTTGCAATTTAAGCCTTTGGGAGGCATGCCTCAGAGCAATGTAGTGATTGTGTGTGGAGTTGCATAATGTTATATCTTCTATTACCCACTCTTTCAGTCCAGAACGTGCCAGGTATTGCATCAGGGCTCTGTATGAAAATGCTTTATGATCACCCAAGTGCTCATAGGAATGTCATCTGATAGAAAAGGGGAGACGACTGCATGGGCCATTTATTGATGCTGGTATGGAGACTTGAACTGAAAAAAATAGTTTTGTTTAGAGTTTCCTCAAAGAGTTCAGAGTAGCATGGCCATTATGGAGAAAAGTCTTAAATAGCTGCTGAGAATGTGAGACATCTCTAAGGAGTGAGGAAGGGTAAAGAAGATGTGTATTTGATCTCTAGAGTAAATACCAGGAGAAGGTCAAGAAAGTGCATTAGCTGAGGGAAATACCTTGAGAAAGGGTCATGCAGGAAGGGCATTTGGGGAAATACAGAAATAACTCTTCAGGAGACTGTAATGATGATGAGCATTCCTAGAAAACTGAGCGCTGTGGGCTGTGATGAGGACAGGAGGACAATTAGAGATCACTGAACTATCACAGTTTTCCTGCAGCACTTTACTGCCTAGGAGAGACTTGACCTTTATGATTTATAACTTATTGAACTAACGTACAACCAGTCAGAACTTCAAGCATGTTTTGCTACAGCTCTATTGCAGTTATGTTTTACTGTTTATATTCAGTTAAGAAGCATTTCTATTTTGAAAAACATGCTAAGGCCATCTCTCTGAAATGCAGCTTCCTTCTAATGACATCAATTCCTGATAACTTGTTTATGTAAAGGCAGAGCATTATTTTTCTTACTTACAGTAAGGAATACTTTTTCCTGCTTTCTATCCACTAGATTCCAGCTGGGAGTCTATGATGCAGCTCTGACCCAGATTCACCTGCCATCTGGACTACCTTTTAGAAACACCCTTTTTCACTGTTTGTAGCATCAGTAAAACCTCTTTAGCTTTGGCCCCTAGTCCATTAAAGGGGTTCTCAGATATAACTGCACAGATTAAAGCAGAACACAGCTGACATGTATGACAGAAACAGCTGTTGCTTACAAGCATCCAGCCTTGTCACCTCCAGTTCTCATTCTGTCTTACAGGTAACTACTTCTCTTCCTTAGGAGTAAGGCCAGGATCTTTGCAAACACAGCTGCACTAAGTGACTTCAACTGCTCCATGCTAATACAGGCTATTTAGCCAGGCTGTGAATGCCCTGGGGAAGACCAAGACCTCATTTCTGGGTTTGGCCTCAGAAGTCCATGGAGCAGGCTAATGAAAGGTGTTAGTGTTCGAGCAGATCTGGAAATCTCATGTGATTTGGTGTATCACAGCAAAACTAGTTAGCTGCTTATCAGTATCAGATGGCAATGGCTCTCTTAAGCACAAAGTTAAGGAAGAACTCTCAAGTTGATGGAGTGTTTCAAATGAAGGAATTTCCTACTGGAATGTTTTTTGGTTTGTGTTTTTGTGTTGCCAGAGATGATCAAAGATCTAGAATGTTAATTTTGCCATCAGACCCTTTCTAGCCTATCAGGCCTCGAACTGTTGATGACTGCTCAAGTTGTCTGTGAAAATTTGGAAAATACACTTTTTGATTCTTACCTCCCATAGACTTCCTTACTGTTTTCATAACCATTTTCTAGCTCATGAAACACAGTGCAACTGCATAATAGTCAGGAACAGAAACAAATTGATTACCTAATGATGGTCAGCAGTGCAATGTGCATTGGAAAACTGGTGTATGGTAGAGTGCTAATTTTTAAGAAATCTGTGTTGTAAGAAAAAGAAGAGCCTTTTACAGATCTCTGATATATAACCTGTGTCACAGAATGTCAACACAAATGACTTCTACTAATTTTGTAGGTTTTTTTCTTGCAATCTCTCTCAGATATGTATCCATTGATATGACTTTTTAAGTAAAATTATCCTTCTAAATTTTAAATGACCATGTAGCAACTGTCTGGTTTTTAAAAAGAAAAATAGTGTATAGGTTTACTATCCTGAGTTGTCAGAAAGCTAATACCTTTGAGAAAAACTGGGTAAAATTTTGAATTCAAGATCAAGTGTTTTCCTTACAGAGTCTGTAATTCAAGAATGGCTTGCTTTAATTTCTTTTTTCTTTGTCCCTAATTCTTTAAAATAATAAATTAAAAAACTATAATAATCTCCCTGTGGAAAAACTTGGGGAAAAAAATAAAGCTAAATGCACTGCACTATTTTAGCTTGTTTGACCTAATTGAGAGAACTAAGGACTTCAGCCTTCTGGATTAAATTCAATCAGAATTTGACATCTACCCAGCAGTGTGCCAATTGTTGTCAGTAAATATGAAACTTCTATGAGCTGGAGTGAGGTCATTGAAGAGAAACCAAAAAATTACAGGTCCAGTTCACTGTCAATTAAAACATGATTTGAATTTTAAAGTAAATCTCCTGACATTAGCAATTGCCAGGGCTTCTCAGAGTCATGAGGCAGAAATCACTATTGTATGCTTTCCTGTTGTAAATTATGAGATTCAGACATTTGTGGCACAGTCTAGCTGAGAGAAAAACAAAGCTGAGACCATCTGAAATGAAATCATGTTGTGATTTGTGCCAGATGGGTGCCTGAAGTAATTACAATGTCAGTGCTTTCTAAGTAGGGTAACGATATGGACGTAATTCTGGTCAGTCTGGAGAAATCTGTTTCGATGAACTTTCAACTCTATTTAGCTCAGACATATGTTGAAAGATAACCTAATGGGATGTTACTGCAATCTGCTTGTACTTACTCAGGCTTTTGAATATACTACTGCCATAATTGTGCCAGTGATGGTTTGTATAAGTATTGAGACAAATGGGCTAAGGCCTATTATTTTTATACTTGGTGTGAAGTCTAGAGAAATAATCTGTTATTTCAGTATTATGGTTTGTTATGAGCAAAATGGTCTTGACTTGGGAACCTTTGTTGAATTAAATTTTTTAACAATTCGGAAAAAGCTCTGATCATGGATTTGGGTATGGAAGGGGAAGCAAAAAGAAAGAATAGAAACAGTTAAAAGAGTCAAGTGCCTTCCTTCCCCCTTCCTCAGCTTCAGCTTAACCCAAACACCTACTCTAACCCCTTTCTAGTCTTCCCTTATTTTCACTTCAGATTAGGTTTGGTGTTTCCCACTGCCTTTGGGGAGGTGAAGAGAAGTGCAGGAGGTGGGATCATTTGCCATAAAGATACATTTTTGCTCCTCTTCCTTTTACTGTTTTTCCCACTGTTCTCTTTCTTCATGTCCTGCTCTAGAGAAGCATCCAGAGGCCAAAGTGCCCTTGGGGGTGCAGCTACCCTGGCACAGGTTTTCCCCCCAGCTGCAGCCCCTCGGGGGTGCTGCTGCCTCAGCCTGGGTCACCCATGGCTGCAGTCCCTCCTGCCCAGATCGTGTTCCCAGCCCCATTTCCAGAGCTGTGTGTCCCGCCTCTTGTGGCTGGCACAGGCACTCTTAAACCTCCTTTAACCTGCCTCAGGTTTTTGGGGGTGATGGGCTGTTTGTGGTCGTTTCAGAGGCATCCAAAACCAGCTGTGGCCATCTCAGGGCTGCCTGCCACCTCTGCAGCCCTCTGTTACCAAATCCCTGCCCAATACGTAGCTGTAGTGCAGATTTTTCCAATCTTGTTTGAAAGTTTTAATCTGCAGAAGACAGTGCACAGATAGATTTGAACCTGCAGCACTGCATTTTGTAAGGCTTTGGAGGTAATGGTTAACTTCAAGGAAGGGCTGTTTGATGAACAGCAGATAAATAAACAGGACTTGGTATAGAATCATTTCTTAAATCCTAGTTGTGTGTCTTAGGCCTTGTGTTTCATTGACATCAGAGTCGTCTTTTACCCTTTAATAATGAGACAGCTGTATTTCCTCATGGACTCCTTTAAGATGACTTCTGACAGGTGAGCAGACTGCTCATTTATCTTAAACCTCAGTGTGCTTCATGCCTTTCTTCTTTTGCTGCATTTTAATATATTATTTGCTGTTTGCTGAAACAGTCATTTAGCTCACTGTGATGAAATAATTTTTTGGTGAGCTCTGAGGCAACAGAAGACCTGAGCACCTGGGGGTGGGTGCTCTCTTGCATGTCCCTCACACCCCTGGCAGCTGATGGTCTCTGTAACCTGGGATTTCAGCAGGGTTATATGTCCAGTTTGCTGACCCAGGGTACACAGCTCATTCTTTGCTTCCCACCCAGACCTCTACAGAAGTGTCACAGCCATGTCATCTAAAGAGATTAAAATGCAATTAGCTGATGCTGGGCTTTTTAATGTCTTGGTGTGAACTCAGTAGTGTTGGTTCTGAAGTTGCTGTCTGAAGGCTCAGAAGTGCAATACCCTCTTGGTTAAGACTTCATGCAGGTTTGAAATGCTTTTCGAGTTAATTTTCTAATTGGTCATCATCTAAAACTTATCTTCACTTTGAAGAGGAAAACTGGGATTTGCTGGGATTTGAATGTCTGTTTGGATCCGACATACCAAGTCGAGTGCTTCTAGATGGCAGGTCTTGTGACCGACATACCCTATTCCTTTGAACAGAGCAGTCTATTTTAGAAATAGTCCAAGGCCTATTTTATTCAAAATGATCTATTATGCTGGCTTTACATAAGCTGAAGAAAATATCTTTTGCAAAGCTGACTGAAAGTCAGTAGACCAATTTGTGTAAAAAGAGTTCGGCATTTCAATTTAAAATTATATTGAGAATGGAGGAGAAAAGGAGAGACCTTTTTGTGCTGAAAGTTAAGATGAGGACAAAAATAATTCTAGGATAATGGTCTCACCCTGGAAAATGGGGTTTCATTAAAATCAACCTTCAGCTGAGTCTAGCAGAACTGTCAGTCACAAGAAGAGGTGGGCAGCCTGCCTGTTTATATCTTCCATGAAATAAATACCTCCACACTATTTGTTATGAGAAATATGAGAATAGTTTATTTAGTGACAAATGCCAAAACATTGCATTTCTGAATTAAGATTCATGTAGAGGGTAATGTGCTACCTTATTCTGAATTCTGTGAAGAGTTTAAATTGTTATCTGCTAGTTTGTATTGTTTTCTGCCTTGCAACTCCTCTCTAGCATTGTTTGGTTTGATTTTGGAGGTGATATATATGTGTGATGTTGAACATTGCATAATATTTAAGTGTTTTGGAGAATCTGTGACTTTGGCAAGCCATTTGCTTGGATGAGGCTGTGAGGTTAGCTGCATGTATAATCCCAAGAGATTCTCAGGACTGAAACAGTGGAGTCAAACTTGGCATCCAGAAGTCCATGGGCCCTGATGGGATGCACCCACAAGTGTTGAGGGAACGGGTGGACATCATTGCTAGGGCACTCTCAATCATCCTTGAAAGGTCATGGCAGTCAAGAGAGGGGTCTGGGGACTGGGAGAAAGCAAATGTCACTCCAGTCAGTAGAAAGGGAAGAAAGGGGAGATATAGGGAACTACAGGCCAGTCAGCCTCGCTTCCATCCTTGGAATAGTGATGGAATGGCTCATCCTGGAAGCCATCTCTAAGCACGTGGAAGATAAGAAGATAATTATAAATAGTCAGCAAGGGGGAAATAATACTTAAAACAACCTGATTACCTTCTGCAATGGGACAACTGGCTGACTAGATGAGGGGAGAGCCATGGATATTGTCTACCTGGAATTCAGCAAGGCTTTTGGCCCTGTCTCCCATGATATCCTTATAGGCACACTCAGGATGTGTGGACTGGATGAGTGAACTGGCTGAATGGTAGATCCCAAGATGAAGGTGTAGAGTGCCTGCCCAGGAAGTTCACTGATGACACAAAGCTGGGAGAAGTGGTCAATACCCCAGAGTGTTGTGCAGCTCTTCAGAAAGACCTTGACGGGCTGGAGAGATGGGCAGAGAAAAACCTTTTGGAATTCAACAAAGGCAAGTGCAGAGTTCTGCACCTGGGGCAGAAGAACCCCATGCACCAATAAAATCTGGGGGCTGACCTGCTGGGAAGCAACTCTGCAGAGAAGGTCCTGGAGGACAACAAGCTGTCTATGAGCCAGCAGTGTGTCCTGGGGGACAAGAAGGCCAAAGGAGTCCTTGGGAGCATTAGGACAACATTGTCAGCAGGTCAAGGGAGATGATCCTGCCCCTCTTGTCAACTAGTGAGTCTTAGTGAGGCCACATCTGTAGTGCTGTGTCCAGTTCTGGGCTACTCGGTACAAGAGAGACCTGGAGTTCCTGGGGCGAGGGGCTGTGANGAGTGCCTGGGGCGAGGAGCTGTGATGTTTAGGGGATTGGAGCATCCCTCTTGGGAAAGTCTGAGCTGGGCCTCTTTAGCCTGGAGAAGACTGAGAGGGGACTCATCAATGTAATGTATCTGAAGGGAGGGTGCTGAGATGATGGAGCCAGGCTCTTCTCAGTGGTGCCAAGCAATAGGAGAAGAGGGAACAGGCAGAAACTGAGACAGAAAGTTCCACCTGGACATAAGGAGGATTTACTTCTTTATGAGAGTGATGGAGCACTGGAATAGATTTTCCAGAGAGTTTTTGGAGTCTCCCTCACTGGAGATATTCAGGAACCATCTGGACACATTCCTGTGCAATGTGCTGACCCTCTTGAGGAGGGAGGATGGACCTCTGTGGTCCTTTCTAACCTTATCCATTCTGTGGTTCTGTGATCTTCAGGAAATTAATTACAAATAACTGCCAAAACACTTGTTTCTATTATTAAAGTTGTAAATATCCTGAGATGATACTTTAGAAAGATAAATCTCTCTCATATTTGTAAAAATTTTCTACAGTACTAGAATCACAGGACTTTATGGCACTAATTGAAAATGGTATAACTAAATATCTTAGTTATAGTATTAAAATAATGTATAATAATTCTTCTTACTGTTTTACTACTCTTTCTAAATTTCTGGCTATGGTTATAATATCTTTACGAATGAAGTGTTAATGAAATTGTGAGTCCTATATAGAGGGAGAAAAATTACAAACTCAGAATGTTTTTGTTGTCTGTGAGGGACACTTGACACCCTTGATATACACAATTAGATGTCAATTGCCACTTAGCCATTTGGTTTTATGTGACATGCTATCAAACTTGTTCTGGCTGTACATAGCATAATTTCCACAAAAGGTGGTGATACATTTTGGATTTAGCTTTGAGGGCTTAGGGATTGGTTGCATTTCCTGATTTATTTTACTCCACATAGTCAAGCTATCAGAAAGCTAAGGCTCTCAAATTTATCTATGTGTGATCTGAGGAGACACACCACCTCACCAGGCTAAGGATGGCTTGCAACAAACAAATGTTCTTTGTTTGAAAGAGTAATGTGACCAGTGCATGTACTCTGGTTTCAAGAAACAAGCCAGTATGAGCAGTTGGGTTTGGTTTGTTTATTTATTTTCTTTCCTGGGATATGGAGATCTAGATGATATTTAAGGTCCCTTCCAATGCAAACCTTTCCTCAGCTCTAGGATATT
The DNA here is from genome assembly GCA_013398075.1 of Notiomystis cincta. Taxonomy (NCBI): domain Eukaryota; kingdom Metazoa; phylum Chordata; class Aves; order Passeriformes; family Notiomystidae; genus Notiomystis; species Notiomystis cincta. The sequence goes on from VZRX01015088.1 coordinate 161,726, forward strand.
GCTGTTTTGCACACACACTATCACAGGCTACTTGGTCTTAAAATAAAACAGATCATTTCTTCAAAGAAGTTTCCCTAACATTTGCAAAAGCTGGTAGCTTCCTAACTGTTCCTCCTGCTCCCTAACACCTGCAAAATCATCCTAAGGTTAAAACTATCTTTGGACTAAGAACAGTAAGATGTCTCCATTTGCAGTGTTGTATGGACTTTTTTGACAGTTCTGTATGTGAAAATTTCAACATGTAGTGTGCTTTATTCAGTGCACTGAGTCCTGTTGGAGGGGGCAAAGTCTATATAAACCAGACTAAACTTAGACAGGAAATGAGTAATGGACAAGATAACTCAGAAAAGGATCATTTTCCTCAAGAAAAAAAGCCTCTTATAGTCCTTTCTTTAAAGAAAAGTGCAAAAAAACCTTTAAAAGTTAAAATCTATGCTTAAAGAAAAATCTTATTAGGTACTAAGTGCAATGGAGCCATTGGTATTATGGCAGAATATTGTTTTCCCTGAGCATCACCTCCTAACTCGCAGCTGTTCTCTAGGTGATAAGTATTTATTTCTTATGCTTGGGAAACATGTTATGAGTTATTGCTTCTAGCCCTGCCAAAAGCTTTTTCTGCTCTGTAGACATCTAGCTTTCCTTTCCAAAAATTTGTCTAATAGTTCTGGAACAAAGGTAGTTACATAAACCCAGTGTTTTCGATTTGGTACTTAAATTCATGTTTTCTGCAGCTTTTCAAGTCCAATAAAGGCTTTGAGTGCCAAAAAGCTTTTATTTCCTCCAATATCTCTTAATCTGCTGATATAAGAAAAAAGATACTGTCTCTGCAAATGCTACTTCAGCTGTTCTTAACACACTCTTATTTCTTGTCCTTGTCTCACCTGGTCAGTAGTTGGAGGTTGTAAAAGTTTTTGAAGGTTGTAAAGATAGATGAGTAGGGAGGGATTAATTTCATCTCCTCTTGATGCAGCTAAAGCTTCAGCCTGTAGGTCAAAGTAGCCAACTAGGCTCCCTCTGTGGAAGAGGGAAACAGGCACAAGCAAAGGAAAATGATGTTCTTTTATTGCTTAATTCTGTTGCAGGGAAACAGGAACATGGGGGGAAAAACCTCAAAACTTTAACCCTATCAGAATCCACCTAGTTTCTGTTCCACCTTTTCCCTTCAAAAATGACTCCAGCAGGGTTTATGCTCAGATCTCCAGAATACAGTCAGGACCTACCCCAAAATCCAAACTGGGGGAAGGGCCATTCATTTCTAAGATAAGGTTCAGATGAGTAAATTTAAATACAGGAGACGGGAGACTAGGAAACTAATTACTCTCAGGGATTTAGGACAGGATGCTGGTATTTGGTAATCAGAACAAAATGCATTAAAATAGCAATTTTAGTGTCTGAATTAGTTGCACTTTGTATCTGACTTTTTAATACTCTATTGCAATAGGCTTTACATACCAATATGTTTGCATTATGTGGCCGACATACAATTTTCAATGAAAAATGCTGCACTTAACCTCCTATTATTAATCTTTTGAGACCTTTGTAGTCTTTCCAAAACTGAATTGCATTTGAATTTCTGTACTTGACTGTTTTAACTCATTTTTTCTTGGTCTGACTTCTAAATGTGGTAGTTCTCATTTTTTCTCTCTTAAAAAACAAACCAAAAAAAGATAGAAAAACAAAAAAAAATCCGAACTTTTCGTGCTGATATTAAAATGAAGTTCAGAGAACTTTTACACATCTTGTAATATATTATTGTTGTAGACATACTGTTTTTTACATGCAGTATTTACTCCAGGGTATTTTCTAATGGCAAATAAGTGAATTAAAGCTCTTGTTTTAATAGATTTCAAAGAGACTTATTCATTCTTCCCTACATACGGTGTTTTTTACTGGAGCCTCAAGAAGACATCTGAGGAGATTAAAATTTTGATAAAATAATTTAAAAGGGAAAGACTATATTATAATACGTGTATTTAAATTTACTAATGGTTGTTGAAATTTCTGTACTGTTTATTTAGCATCTGTTTGTGAATGCTTTTAAGCTGTAACTTGTTCTGGAAAAACAAAGTGCCCTTTTTCCTGGTTATTGTTGGAATGTACTTTCTTGTAAGACAAAACAGAAAGTAAAGATACAGTAGGTAAGTACCACCACAACAGGAGAGGAAGACAGGCAAACACTTAATCAAACTAAAGATGATGTACTTTTGGAAATGCTGCAAAGACTTGAGATATTTTAGTTACAAATTATTCAATTTCTAGGCTTACTTTCTTACTAATGCAAGTTCACCCATAGAGTAGTAGTAAGGTGTCATAGCAATTATTAGTTTTAACAAGTAAATGTTAGAAGCTGTGAGTACCATAAAACTGTTTTACCTTTTCTAAGCATTATAGCTGGGAGACATATAATTCTGAAATAGTTTTGAATACCTTTCAGTTCATACAGTTTTCAAATAATGAAATTAAATGTTTTGGCCTCCAAATGCACATTCTATCTGTGTATGTCCTGTGCCATTTTTACATAGTTTAGACCTGCTTATTGGTGTGATTTGATCTGCAACTTTAGTCCCAAACAGGAATCTGTGCAATTGATAGAGAAAGTTGCAAATTTTCTTCTATCCTTGGTGAGAGGTAGAAAAAATTTAACTGATGAATTTGTGTGTATACTTAGCTGATCAACTTTTAGAAACTTCAGAGATTTTATTTGGCTGGAGTTATTGTATTTGGAAATTGACAGAATGCAAGATCAAATATTTTATTTCCTGTGACTTTACCATTTAATATAGAGTTATTATGTAGTCTGTGTTCAGCATATTTTTTTTTCTCTGATTTACAGTAATGTGTTATTCTGTTCTTGCATATTTCTTTGGAAAAACTGCTGGGATTTTGTTTCATGTTTCATTTGAGATAGGAAAACTTTGTCGCAAAAATGCTTATTTATCCAGTTCTCTTTTTTGCTGATGTAAGAGGTGTTACAGTTTAAATAACTTAGGTTATAGAAATTCTTGTGAGGAAGGAATTTAAATCTTATGGTCTCATATTCCCTCTTTCATTGAAATAAAAAGTAAATGGTTTAGATGGTCTATTACTAGTGTTAACATTTAGATTAAATGAGCTAGAAAATGATCATGCTAGAGAAACAGTGTCCATAGGCAATATAGCATGTGACTCTTAAATTGTTCAGCCCTCAGGAAGGTCAAGCAAGATGAACTGTCTTTGAGTCAGTAAATGCATTGCAACCTCTCTGTTCAACATAACTGGGCTTAAATTTATTCAGATTCCACACCCTGCTTAAAAGAATTTAATGGTAACTGGGCAGTTGGCCATGGATTTGTTTTGGAATTGTTGGTTCTGCACTCAAAGATCCACAGCTAAAATTTTGCTCATGTATTCCTTGGCCAACTGTTAACAAAGTGATGATAACATCCACTGAGACATCATCAAGGCCTGTGAAGCTTTGGGTTGAAGGCCAAGGCATTTTTTGGGCTGCACAAATTGTTGCTTTCATTCCCTCTTTTGAGAGCAAGGGTTTTGTTCATCACATTTGTAAATTAGTATTGCCTCCTTCCTTAATATAAAAATAATAATTGAAAATATCTGTGTAGTGATAGGCTATTAATAAATGATTAGAGAAATTATTTTCTGGTGGATTGCAGATGATTTATCAAAGATGACCTCTTGGCACTCAAGTAAAAAGTCAAATAATCTCTTAAGTCCTTTGACAGGCTAGTGAAGGGTAAGCAGACCTAAAGATCACTGAAGTCCAAAGGAAAAATACCTTTCTATAATGGGCTTTGAATGAATGATAAAGAGAGAAACCTGGTAGTAACCTCGCTCATATTTCTTGAGATTCCAGTGTCTTGTGAAGTCATTTGTGCTCTATTTTCCTTTTCCATTTTGTTAACATTTGTGGAAAGCACAAAAATGAAAACATTTTGGGTGAGCAGTCAAATCTTTTGTCACAGTTGAGTTTAATTACACTCAGTCCTATAATGTGACCTAGAATTAATAGCCAGGCTTTATTTGGGCTATTAAATCAGAGATTTTCTTATAGAACACTTGCAAGTTTTAAAGTAGTTTTTTTCCCAAATGATATGCAAGCTGGATGACTGATTAATCTTGCTGATGTTCCTGTGGCAATGCTGTGGATGAGAGAAAACTGCATATGTGCCAGATATCTGTTGTAGGCAATTGTGGACCAAATGTTTATGTGCACACACACACACACAGTGTTGGCTCTCTGTGGCACAAGACCCCCTGCTAGTGTGTGACATGAACATCTCATGCTGCTTATTTTCTCTTGGCATAGCACTACTCTGATATCACCACATCCCATGATATTTCAAAGGGAGAAAGAGGTTGGCCTGGTGTTGTTTCATTTATCATAATTTATTATTATTTTTGTTACCACTGCTATGATATTTTTTCATTATCTCTTGGAACAGTGAACATTTGTTCCAATCTTATTTCTCTATACGAAGAGTTGAGAATCTGTTCCCCTTTCTCTTCAGTGGTTTGTTCTCATTGCGTCTCTCAGGCTGACTTCACTGGCAGCCTGCTGCAGGACAGTGAGGCTGCACTGTGGGTTTCCAGCAGATGTTAGCTGAAATCCTTGGGAAGTCACAGCTCACTGAGGCTGCCACATAGTTGTTCCTGCTGCTGTGTCCTGTAGGCTCTCTCCTCTGGATGAGATCCCTGTGGGTGTTGCTGCCAGCAGGCACATGGACATCCCTTGCTACCTGGTGCCTGTTAGTGTGTTGAGAGCTTTCTCCACCAGAAGGTTTGGTCATACTGTCACTTGTCAGATTGAATGAATCTGTTGATGCCATTTGGGCATGACAGTTACTGGGGAAAGAACAAAATAATAATTCCTTTCCTTCTCTACTTTTTTGAAATTTATACCATCTTAGTAAACTTTATTTTATTCATTAACTTGGAAACATCTAAGCAAATTTAAGTAACGTGGTGTAGCAGATAAACAATAAACCCAAAACGTTTTCCTGGGTGAAACAAGGTGGGAACTTCACTCTTCAATTCAAACTTCAAAGTCTGTGAACAAATATGTCCTTGCAATTGTGCCCAGGTGGCCTGGGAATCTTTTATTTGCCCAAGGGCTGAAGATTTTGGCAATCTTCAGAAAACACGATGAAAAACTAATTTTAAGTAAATATTAAATATTGGAGAACTTGGGTATAGTCAGAATTTTCCTAATGCAAACAGCAGTTCCAGGTTCTCTGAATGGACAGACTGATGACTACTGTAGCTTTATTTTAGCATGTGAGGGTTTCTTTGGCTTTTTGGCAGGAGGGTTTGCTTGTTTTGGTTTAAATCAATTGATTCTATAGAAATTACTGTGGGTTCTTCATTATATATTTTTAGGCAGATACAGTTAGTTAATTTTGTTTTGTGTCCAATTTGATGTTTTCATTTTCTCTTAGCATTGTTGAAGCTCATTAATAAACGGCCATATTCAAACCTGAAATAAGTTGAACAAGAGGTAGCTGGTGCCTATTCTCTCACTGAAGTCACTTTAGCCTTTCCTCTTTCTTCCTGTCTTTTCTCCCAGCCCACTGGGCTTTGAATTAATTATTATTTCACTGGGTGACAGTCAGAGATAATTACATGAAGAGACTATTTGAGCTTTCTCTGTCATGAACGTTGTAGTTTTCATCTGACTGACTCTTAAGACATAGTTTGAAGGGGTTTTTTCAGTGCCAGAAAATAGAAAATACATATATTTATAATTTTGCTGGTGGTAAACAGGGATATGTGGGCATAAAGAAGTACTAGGATAGCTTCTGTTGGGAGGCTTAGCAGATAGAACCTTGGACAGATTTTGAGAATGTGGAAATAGTAATGAAATCTTAATTAGGTGTGGAGTTGGCTGTTACTCTGGTAAACACACAAATAAAGGCATATTTCTGTTCTGTAGTGTAGCTGAGAGGATAACATATGGCCTCCAAGCTTTTAAGATTTTTTTTTTCTGGAAACATTTATGCATCATTAATACTTTTCCCTTCTGGTAGGGAATAAAACAGCATTCAGGAGCAGTTCCTCTTCTTTCTGTCTCAGCATGAAGCACGTTGTTTGTTGAGGTGGGATGAAAATCAAGCCAGAACTATTTAGAACATCTGTTTCAAATACTGGACATCCAGTCTATTATGCATTTTCCTGATATAAAGTGTCAGTTTCATTTAGGGATTTTTATGATATGCTGATACACAATAAATGTATGAGTTTGCAAATTACCTGGACCTTTTGCAGTAGTCTTGATGTGCAAACACAATTCTTTATATGAAGTAGGGTTTGCACTTTGGAATTCTCATATGTCTGAACACATATGTATCTGTGCCTAAAGAAAAAGATACTTTGCAGATGCATGCAAGCAAAGTGCTAGTATCTGAATGAGTGTAATTTTATATCTTGGACTTGCAAATAGCATGCTTTAGAAGAAATATTTTTCCTTGAAAGCCTTTTGCTTCCACAGATAATTAAGGATGAAAAAGCTGTTTTCTAATTTTTTTTATTTTTGTCTAAACAAGGGCTTCTTTAATATTTGATTTCATGACTGCAGAAATGGTGGAAGACCTTACATTTGTACTCAGATATTCTTTTGTATTTGAGAGCCCCTTTGCTAGGCTTATCTTTATTCTGGAGAAGGAGTTTATGGGGGATAGGTGAGCTCCTTGGTGAGGCTCCTCAGGGCAGTTGCTGCCTGTGCAGGTTCACTTGGAGCCCTGGCAGTCACACCCAGTTAGAGCAGACATCAGTCTGCAACCTTTCATTCAGCCAGGAGTTCAGTTAGATCTCTCTCTTCTATCTAGGTATTAATTTCCTTGTTAAACTACATTGAAATCAAGCAAATGTTTGTTTTGATAATTTGATATTTGAGTTTTCTTGGTGTAGCTGAAATTTGATGAAGGTGAACAATCTAGATCTAAGCTATGTGGCAAAATTTGGTTGTGCAGCATATTTTTTGGTGGAGTTCAAACTCTACTGTAGCAGCTTTAATTTTTTTATTTTACGCTTTTAATTAAATAAGCAAAATGAAATTAAAGTCTGGTGTTAATGATGTTACCTATTTCGGTATTGAATCCTATTTTGTGTTCCCCATTAATTTTAAGGTTTTGAGTTTTGAAAGTTTTTCTTTTGGCAGTACCTGAGTACCTAAGTACTAACAGGAGTAAACTTGGAAATTTTGAAAGAAAACAGTAGGTGTTTCTGGCATATATGAAATTTTGGAAACAGTTTGTGAGTGTGAGAATGAGCACTGTGTATTTCTGCAGAAATTATGGACAATTAAAGGTGCTGACATTTACATTGTTATCTCTAGGTGTGAGACTTTATCAGATACTGAAACAACTTTTTCCAGGTTGCAGGTTGTCCCAAAACTATTTTGCCCTGTGTTACACTGGTTTTACTTCCATGCATGTGGGTTAGACATCCAGCTCTATCTTTCTTGGAAGCAAATAACTAAATAAATAAACAAAAAGGCAGCACAACCTTGAGGACTGGGTAGCCAAGCAAAATACAGGTCTCAAGGCGTGCTAAGAGAATGATTATGGGGATGACACCTGCTTGTGTTTCTACAGGTGAACTGAATTTCAGAAGCCAGGTTTTGCAAAGAGTTAATGATGGTTTAATCAATGGTAATGATGGTTTAGTGTGTTTTTTTCCTTTTTTTTTTTTTTNCCCAATTTATTAATTTGCTAAAATGATAACATTTCCACAATGAATTGTCAGGAAATTCTGTGTACAAGACCACATTTGTGGGTCCTTTTGTTGTGTTTTTTTGTGTGTTTTTTTTTTTTTTTTTTTTTTTTTCTCCTTTTTTCTCTTTGTGTTACCTGTACCATGATTTGAGGTAATGTGGCCCATCAGAAAATGAACTCTGGGGCTTATAGGAATGCATCCTGTAAGTTCCAGCAGGAGCTGACAGTCCAGTCTGCCTGTAACTGCTATAAGTTTAACAATTATACTTATTAAAGGAGAAAAATGGGTCAATAGGAAGGGTGCATCTTCTCTCCCCAGGTGTGTCATCCTAACCATTGGCAAGGAAGGAGTGGGGAGGAAAATTGAGAAAGGTGGTGTTCAAAGCTACCAGGAGTATCTGGTAGCTGTCTGCAGGCATGCTAATTGTCTTCTGCCTTCCTGTTGAAATGTTCTTACAGTAGCTTAAAATAAAATAAACCAAGAAAGTCTGAAATGTGTAGTAGTAATTGTTTGAACTCCAGAAAACCAGGGGAGAGTACAGCAGAAGCCTGCTTTTTATGGCACAGCTGGGGACCAAGGCTTTTCTCTTATAAGTCTGTCCGGTCCTTCAGTTTGGTCAGAGAGTTAAGGTACTTGCACAGCTGTGAAATAATTTTGAAGTGTATGTATTTAAAATCTTCTCTAAGGAGTAGCCTCCTGAGGTGAGAAATTTGTTTTCTTGAGAGACTCAATGGGATACCAGCCATCCACTGCTCCTTGAGCATCCTTTATCTCAACACAGTGCAGGCTGTATAAAACACTGAAGTCTGTTCTGCAGCAAAAAAGACACGGTTTTGAATGAGAACCACGTTTGGGCTACTTTACACAGCAGGGGCAGCTGTTTTAAGGATGCTGAAGTTCACTGTTTTTAACAGAACATTTGGAAGGCACTGCATCAAAGCCAGGCCAGGTACATTAGGTGTTTGGGGGAGTATCAGTAAGTGCCTAACCTGCTGTGGACTCTCTTAGTGAGTGCGTCGTGTTTTCTGCTCTGCAGCACTAAGTGTGGGTGTCCTTGTGTTTTATGAATGCACATACTGAAATTCTGTTTGACTGCTGTGTAATAGCACAAGATAGTAGAGAAATCTTGCATTTGCTTCTTCTTATGAACTGTTTTAATGTGCTCAGTCGGTTTGAGTTGCAGCATCTCACCAACTGTTCCAGTTTGCTTCACAAAATTTAATGTGCAGCAATCCCACAGCCTTTTTCTTTAGGAATGAAACTGTTCCAGGCAAATGGCAGAAGGCAAAGATGGAGAAGCTGCTACAGCTTTGTTAAAGACCATAACAGAGTTTGAAGAATTCTGGATTTGTATCTCTGTGTAACAGTACATTTTCTATGAAAAATGCATCAATTATATTTGTACATTCTTGTTCTTCACTAGTGGATAATGCAAAATTTATTCTGTCCTAGTAGTAAAGACTTCTGTATTTTGGTACTCAAAATTGTGATTTATTTTCCTTTAGTTGCTGCTCAGGCTGTGTGTCATTCGCAATAGATTTTGATATCACAATAGATAAAAACTAATAAACATAATTTGGATGGTGCATCCTTTTTTTTTTTTTTTACTCATTTTCTTTTTTTTTCTTTTTCCCCTTTTGCTTTCAATAGCAAATGCAATAATTTGGTGCCTAGAAAAACACCAAAGGAATATGTGGATGTTTGCTATTCTGATAATTTAACAGTGATTTTGACTGAAATTGTTCATCTTCCTCATATATAAAATTGTGTATTGAAACACAATTCCCAACCCTGTATATTATATCACTTGCAAGGCAATAGGTTTGTGTTCAATTATTCATGTTATTGTCACAGCTGAATACAAATATGGTGATTTTTGTTATTATAATAAGTGAACACTTCCTAGTATTCCTTCTTCTTTTTGTTGTTTTTATTCAAGATGAAAAGGATTGTAGCACCCAATTTAATAGAGACTACTCAAGATATATTTTGTAAAGATTCTCACAGCAATGCTTTGAGCCATTCAGAAACAAATGCACTTAGCACAGGAAAATTAAGGAGTGATCACATTAAAATGGGTGCAGGTTTTCCTAGCATAAGGAGAAAAGAAAGAAAAGAGGCAAAAACAGAAGAAAATCTTGTAATGGGCCAGATTTTAATACTGATTGTAACTGAAGGGAAGTTTTGAGGACTAAAATTTGTTTTCTTTGATAATTCAGCTCATTAAGTGGGACCTAAATGGAATCCTTTGGCTCTCTTGGGCAGGCAGTTGAGCACTGGCTAATATGTTTTATCCAAGACTGATGCAGAGGATGATAAAGCTTGTTGAAATATATTTGCTGGCTGTAGGCAGAGAGGAATTAATTAAGATTTCTAATTCTCATCTGAGAAAGAATTAATAACATGGTTAAAGTTAACTACAGTTTTCTTTGAAAAAATCCCATGACAAGCTGGAAACTATTAAAGCATGCTTACTTGGAAACATTTAAGAAATAAAAAGCCAAAATCTTTGTTTATAGTTATCATAAAATTGATAGAATAAAAATCCTGCAGGGATTAAAAAGACTTAATGTGGATAGATACTGATTATCGAGTTTAAATTAAAAAACCCCAACAAAACAAAATCCAAACTCAAAACAATCAAGCATCGCCAACCTAGCTCTGCATTGGGATCAATCTGAGTAGAATATAGTTAAAGTTTGTTATTGATAAATCTAACTTGGAAACTAGCTTGAAGCAAGTCCCATGAAGGCACAGCTAATCAGCTGAAAACTGTCCTCTTTCTCAGTTCTGCCAGGAAATTGTCTTGACACCAACAGGTACTTTTCCCTTTTCCCCTTTCCCTTTCCTTTCCTTATATTTCAAGCCACCTTATGAACTGCCTTCTGTCATCTGTGGAGCAAAACCAGTTTTTGTACAGCATCATGAGTTACTTGTTTGTGCCAATATTAGTAAAGCAGTCAGCAGCTGTTGGAATAGAATTTTGTAGTGGTAGGTCATTTTGCAAAAGAGAATATTAACTAGCTGGAGGAGCACTGAGGGAAGAGTCTTTATTGAGCACAAATGTATCAGGCCTGCTTTGTTAAATACAGCATATATTTTCAAAGATTTATTGTATAATTACTTTGATTGGATGAGGAAAAAGTGTCTAGAACTAATCAAAGAGCCACAATTCATTGGTTTTAATAATCATTATTTGCCCCCTTTTGAATTGCAGGTGCTTGGTTTGAGTGTAAGGATGGTGGTGCTTATCTTCATGAGCTTTGATTAATATCTAATTCTTAGCATCGTGGAAGGAGCTAATCAGATATTCAATTTGCTAATCAGCTTCTCAATTTGATTAGTAGTATACTAATCACTTAAGAAAATCAAATGTGACATATGTTTATGGTTTTTGACTTAAAGTTACAACCATCTTTGAGGGTGGGGAGGTAGGAGGATCTGCTTAATGCCACCAGTTTGGTGCAGGGTTAAGTATGAGGCAGCTGCAGCCTCTCCAGGAGTGCCAGGGAGGGGAAAAAGCTCAGAAGCAGATGCTGCAGTGCTTGCTGTTAGGGGCTGCACTTGAACTGGTGTCCCTGGTGCCTGCTGCTTTACCTAGTCAAGAGTGAAAGTGAGAAAGCAATGTCCTGACTCCTCAGCTGATTATTTCTGTTTTCAGTCTTGGAATTTCCCTTGGGATGTCCCTTTTGTAGGATTTTTTTTTTTTTTGACACATCCTGACAGCAGAGAAGCACTATTTTTAGTATTTGGTGTTGTTTCAGGATAAGTGCCTCTGAGAACACGCTGACATGTGAAACATTGTCACGAGTGGTGTGGGGCTTTTTCTTTGCACCATTAATAGGACTGCTCCTTGGAGCAATGGGACTGTTTCCCTTGTCTTCACGGGAGAAGCCTTTTTTTAACTGGTTTGTGTTTCCTTTTTCTTTTGATTGTAAAATTCTCTCTCCTAGTGAAGTTGTCAAAAGTTGCTTCCTTTGTTGTAGTTTTGTCTTTATAGCAGTCTTTTTCCTGATGAGAAGTGGAAAGTGATTTGCCATTTCTTTTGTTCTACTTATGTTGTTTCATTTATATTTGCTGTGTTCAAGCTGCTTTGTTGAGGCTGGACTACATTAAAAAGAGGAAGTGGCTCTTGTAAACTTATTAGAAGTTAGAGTTATTTGCTTATCTGAAAGTTTATTAATTAATAATGCTTTCCCTGTGTTACAAACCCATAGGGATACCTCTGCTCTGTGTTCAAATCCATTTAGATAAATAAACTAAGGAGTAAGGTGTGCTTTCTATGTGCTTCCCATTTACAATGCTGCATACATTAATGGTGCCAAAGTCAGATGAAGCATCTGCTGAGCACATAAGAGACCAAACTGTCATTTTGTCAGAGAACTTGTTAAAATAGAGAATTCAATGGACTTTATTACATTAATTGGTGTTTGGTTCACCTTTATAAGCATAAAGTAGTATTTTAATTATTATGTAATCAACATTTAATTCCTACTTTAAAAATGTTGTGCCTTCTGCTCTTAGATGGCTCCATCTCTTCCCTTGTCTGTTGCCTGGCGATATTTGAAATGGTAACTGGCTGAATAATGGTCCAAATAAAAATAAAATATTTGTAGTTGGAGTCTGAAGCATAATTGGGATGGTAATGATATCTAAATGTGAATGTGTTCCCTTTGTTTATCTAATGAGTAGGGAAGTGGATGTATCCCCATCTGCTTCAAGTAGGTTTAATATCAGCTGTAGCAAAATGCTTTGAATCTGTATTTGACTAAAAACCAACACATGCTGACCATGCATTTGTCAAAATAATAAGAAACCTGGGAGCTGAATGATAAATATTGTGATTATTGCTTTTTTTGTGTCACCTTCTAAAAGCAAATATGCGTTTTGGCCTGTGGAATATGGAAAACCATAATTTTAAAAGGTAGGGACTTCAGTTCTGAAGTAGTGGTAGCCTTTGCTTGCCTCTGCCTGAAGTAATTCAGGTTTAAATATTACACTGCTTGCAGGCCTTCTCTGTGAAATGAACATGCAGAATACAAGGACACATTTCAATATTTGATGGTATTGAACAGCCCTAATTTTTTTCCCCACCTTTTGGTAGTATGTGTCTAGATAGAAGGGTGAGCCCAAGTTTAATCTTTAACTCAGATTCAAAAAGTCCAGGAGTATTTGTATTTTGCTCTTTATTTTAGAGTCAGGTGACCTTCCTGAGTTGAATAGGACAGAGATAGAAAGGCATGACAAAGCTGTTAATGAAATTTCAGAAGGAAACTGATCTTGTTCTGCCCTCTGACTGAGGAAGCCTTTGCTAAAGATGGTGTTCAGATTTATGAACTTGGATTACTTTCTACCTCAGTGTCCATAAAGGATTACATTCTTATGTTAGAGCAAAGTTTGGATGCTTTGATTTTATGACAGCATTAGGTCAAAGGGCTTTTGGGTTCAGTCTGTGTCAAGATAAACCTTGGAAATAAGGAGAGGGTGGAGAGGGTGACTGCTGCTAAGCCAAGGCTGAGCCAGGGACAGGCTGTGAATGCTGTTTTGCTTGCAGAGACAGTACATTGCCAAGCACTGAAACAAATCCCCCTTTGCTATGAATCCATAAGAGGATATTTCTGTAGGAGTATTTGTTTGACTTCATGAATATTTAGTTTGCAATGTGTTTTGAATGCATTGTTACAATATTTCCATCATAAATATGGCCATTAAAAAGGACACAAAAAAGAGGATGGCATTGGTTGAGACACAGGCAGGGGAGTGTGTGTCTTTATATATGCTCAATTAAGCTTTAGAAACTAGTAATTTATGGTCACATTGTGACACTTATGCTCGCAGATGGAGTAGGATATCGTGGAAAGATTCTGCCCAAATGGCTGAGGCTGCAAGTATTTCCCTGTGGAAAGAAAGACACAGAGAGGATATTCCCAGTGTGAGTCAGTAGTGCCTGCAAGTGTGGCAAGTCCTGGACCTTTTCACTGCAGTGCCACTGACATGAAAAACAAACATTCCTGTGGTTCATCCCTCTTATTTCTTCAGCCTATTCTGCCTGTCAGTGGGAGTGTACAGTGCTGATGCTTTTGGGATCTTTCCAAAGAGCAGAACAGCTGGGATTCAGACTTGTGCAGTGTCTCGTTACTTGCTTTCATTGGTATTTCTGGAAAGGAAAAAAAAAAAAAAAAAAAAGAATTAAAACCTTCACAACCCTTAACACCAGATCTGGGCATGTGTCACATGGCTCTTTGGCAAGCACTCAAAAGTGTATTCTGCTTTCTGGCATTTCCCTTGCAGTAAATATGTGCAGTTGCCTACTGGTGCTCAAATGGCATGTGATAATGAATTTTCCCATAGAGATGGGAATGTCATAGCAACCTTCTTAATAAAAGGATAGCTTTTAATAATACTAATATACTCCTGGTAATCTAGAATAAGAAGGATATTTTCTATGTTGCCATGCTCAAAGAAATGTGAGACACTCACTAGGTTGTAAATAAATCTGCCTGCTCCTTCTAGAGAGCCAGAGACTGCGATAATGGCATTCAAAATGATGCTGACATCAGCCCAGTAGTTCTTGCCACGAGTGAAAGAGCAAATAGTTGCCATTTAATTCTAATGCACTGAGATAGCCTGGAGCTAAATAATACATTTTTGTTAGTAATTATTTAGCACAATCCCAAGCTGCAAAATAAATTTGCATACGACTCGTCCCTTGAGGATTATCTTGCTCAGAGGATATATGGGAACACAGAAAGGCAAACGACTCCAAGATAATGGTTTGTTTGCATTATTTCAACTGTTAAAATTATCAGAACCCTTTAAATAAAAATGAAATCTAAATAAGTTACCGGTTTTAAACATTAAGGACTCCTGCATGCAATATTTAACAATATTCCATCAAAGATATTACCTTTTTATGTGAAAAGGAATGTATGAATACAAAACCACTTTCCTGGGTCCTTAGGTATGGAACCCCTGTGGTTGTTTTTATTAATGTTCAAATAATTGAATGCATACAGTAGAGGCCATGTGAAATTCCTCCTTCTCTCATTGGGTAAATGGAAAAAAATCAATTACTTACTTACAAATCTTTGTGGATCAATTTTGACATAGCTTTAAAATGCAGCAGTGGTTGTGTTGATTCTGAGATTAGCTCAGTTGTTGGTTAGAGCGTAGCGCTAATAACAGCAATGTTGTGGGTTTGATCCCTGTCCAGGCCATTTGCTTAGCAGTTGGACTCAATGATCCTTGTGATCCCTTCCAACTCAGAATGTTCTGTGATTCTGTGTTGAACTCAGTGTAAAATACAGCAGAGGTTTGTTCATAGGCAGTGATGTGAGTCTGTGTCTTTGGGCTTAGCTGTGATCTTTGAACCTCTCTGCCTCAGAATGAACTGGATGTGGCCAGTGGGGCTCCTAAGGGCTGGAATTAGGAGCTCCTGACTCTATTGGAACATCCTCCCTCCTCATCTGTCCCTTGCTGGATTACTTAGAGTGCTGTCCCTACTTTACTGTCCAATGGAAACATGCTGGAGAACAGTATGCAGTGCAGCTCTGGCAAATCCTGCAAATGACTGTACTGATGAGTAAAGAATAACATTTATCCCCAACAACCTCCCTCACTGGAAAATATTCCTCCAAATTACACCGTTTTGCTCTTTCTTATTTTATTTTTACATCTCTGTGGTTTGATTGCTCCAAGGCAGCACTGGCTGCATGAGAATTGCAGAGCTTGTCCTGTTATCCAAGCATCACAGATTGCCAAACATTGATGCCACTGTATGTATTTAACAGGATAGTACAAGGTCACTTTTTTTGGGCACCCTTCTCAAATGTGGGACATTTTCCTGGCTTAACAAGCATCTCTCCTATGAGGAAAGGCTGGGAGAACTGGGACTGTTGGGCCTGAAGAAGAGAAAGCTCAGGCTTATCTTGTCAGTGTATATAAATTCCAGAGGATGTAAAGGTGAAGCCAGGCTCTTTTCAGATGTGCCCAGTGACAGGATGAGAGGCAGTGGCCACAGCCTGATACACAGAAGGCTCTGTGTCTGGGTACCAGGAAACACTCCTTCGCTGCAGAGGTCATGGAGCATCAGAAGAGGTTGCCCAGGGAGGGTGTGGATTCTCCATCTTTGGATACATTCAAAAATCATCTTGACAGGGTCCTGGGCAACTGGCTGTATGGGACCCTGCTTGAGAGGGAGTTTGAACTAGATGATGTCCAGAGATCCCTTCCAACCTCAGCTATTTTGAGATTCTGTGAAATCTTGATCTGCTGTGATATGGTTTTTGCTTTATAGTAATTTTAATTTGTATGGGACTTTCAGGTAAAAAAGAAGAAGAAGAGAAAAAGCAGCATTAAAAGAAATGTAGCAGGCTTTGTTTAAACAAATGGACTGCAAAAGGATGGAAACACAGTCCTTTGGGTTACCTGGTGCTGTAGATATTAGTCCTCTGAGGGTAGTGAAGAGGTTAAATCTGGGGATGCCAAATAAGCTCATGTCCTTTACTGGATCTAGGAATACCCAATATCTAGGAATAGTGGTAGCTGGATGGTATTGGAGAGGCTGCACAGGGACCTTGTATTGGGAATACACACTGCCTGAAACTGCTGAAACTGCTGCAGTGGCTTGCAGTCCTTCTTCTGCACATAGGCTGACTGTTGATAAATGGAGTGATTAATTATGCTTTTTAAAAAGAAGGAACAGAGTTAAAAAAAAAAAGGCTGAGATGGTTCATCAGTGAAGAAAGATGAATGTGGAAAAATCTGCCCCTCTCTTTCTGATACTTCAGGTTTCAGTGATTACAGGTTAGGATAGAAGCAGCAGGATGCTGTGTGCTCAGATAGGCCCTCTCAAACTAATAGATAGGTAGGTATTATTGGCTATTATTAGCTAATAGATAGGGGCTGTTATTGATTTGTAAAGTGCATCTTGACAGAGCTGCTTGAAGTTTATTACCCACCCCTGTCAAAAGCTGCAGGAGTTTGTGCCTGAAGCTGCTGCCAGTGATAATTTCCCTCCAAATCAACTATCTTTTATTTAGACTGGAATCAGACTGATAGTGGCTGTTCTGAGATGAACTAACACAACCTTTGTGGAAGTGTTATGTAGGCTATGCTGTGTCTACTCAGGGTGCAGGCTGTAGGTCCCACCATCTCCTTCCTCACTTGCAGCATGACTGCCTGTTGCAGTTGAGTTCTTGTATCTGAAGCAAGGCCTGTGTTTTGCAGGCTGATTAGTTCTAGTGTATATGAGCTTTATTTAAAGAGACCTTTATAGTTCTTGCATGCCTTAGTTGCTGCATTTTCCATTGGGAGAGGTGATGAGGATGCTTTTATCTTGCTGAAGCAATCTAATATAAAACAGATGAGAAGAATGGCAGCAACTACAAACGCTTCCTTTGATAAGCATTATTTTTATTGATGATGCTTAAAATTTACAAGTGAAATAATGTTTCTGTGATTTATGTGTTAAGACTTTTCAAGCTGAATTTCATTAACAGGGAATTTTATATGTGGGAGAAGAGCTTTTAATATGCATTTGCTAATTTCTAATGAACTTCACTGTGGCATTCAAATATTTTTTGTTTATCATGACAAGGAGTACAAATCAGGTTGTAAAGGTTACCAATCTGAATGTTTTGGTTTTCAGTATTAACTCTGAGGGAAGGGCATATAAGGGAGATTTTGGAATTTGACTCTAGCCCTGAATTGTGATTCACAGTAATTAGGTTATTAACATTTGCTATAAAAATCTGTATGATTGCATTCAGCTGTGTTCATCCTGAAGATGGCCCACTAGCAAGCAGGCTGACCTCAGAAATCTCCTCGGGGGTTCAGGAAAGAGATGGCAGTTTATTGCAGCACAGAGGAATGTGGGAGCACAGTACAGTTCAGACACCTCTATCATTATGGCAATGGAAGGTTTCTTTTAATTGCCTAGCCTGGGATTTAAGTGCTTTTCAAGAGAGTCACATTTAGGGAATAAGGAAGCTAGATTGCCCTCAGATTGTTGCACTCAGGTTTTGACTCTCCGCATAGAGTGAAGACTTGGAGCTGTTCTCCATTTAAAGGGGACAAGGCAGGCATGTAGTGAAAATCTGGGAGAACTTGAGGTCTAAAAATCTTAGACAACCTAATCTTCCCACAGAATAGACATGAAAAACTTCACTCTGGTTTGGTCCTCTGTAGTGAGGCTGCATGTTATCCCTGATTTGGAAGTGTTGATTTGCTGATGTTGTGCAATCACAGGACTGAAATAATTTGGCTTCATCTTTAGCAAAAGCCAGGAAGATCTGAAAGTGGTTGCTCTTTATGGTGGAAAAATGATACATTGATAAATATTTTCTTCCACGAAATACTCGGGTTTTGTTGCTTTAGATATTTTGCCTTCTTGAGTTGTAACTGTTTAACACCTGTGTTTTTTCTGAGATATGCTATAATTCATGGACTAATAAATTTGTTTTAAATGGCATGTTACTGGGTTGTCATCTAAGGCATGCTTCCTAAGTACACTATTTATTGGAAATATGTGGTTTCTAATTGATTACATGCTTTTGTGCATGCTAATAATGACCTCATAATTAGAGCAAAGTGCATTAGATTTTAACATGAATAGTGCTGTAGCATTAATGTTGACTTGCATCAAAGGTGTTAAACCTCTCTAAGAAGTGGAAAAAATTACTGAGAACTCGAGTGACATCCAGTAACCTGAGAAATCAAATTCTGAAAATAGATCTAAGTGACAAATGTAATTATGAATTTTACCCATGATATTCTGCCAAAAGTCAAGGAGCTATCACAAAAAGAGAGACTTTTTTTTTTTAGTGGCCTTCTTTCAAACATTTCTTTTCAATAGCTTTGGTGAGTTCTCTGCATCTAGGCTGTGGTGGAGACCAACTTAGTGGCCAGCACCTGCCCCTAGAGGTACAGAAAGATGGCATCATTTATCACAGGCTGTACCATGGGCCATGGTTACATTGCACAGAGTGGTGACCCGTTGCCTTCTCTGGCTGAAGAGTATAATTTCTCAGGTGCCTCTGCAATCATCAAGCTGTGTGCAGTTGCACATTATTCTCTGGCTTGACTGCTAGGAAAAATTGAAGCACTGGAGTTGAGTTAAATGGCCAAAAGGAGATGTTATTGCAAGTATTGTAAATGACCTTGTTTATTTTATAAATGCTGCCAAATAGTAGAAATATGTGGAAATAGAAATGTGTTAATGCCTCTTGCATGCTTCTGCTATTCTGCATTTCTCTGCTACTGTTACTTGAAGGCTGGTGCTAAAAGATGAGGGGAATAAAATTATTTCCTAGGCTAATTTAAAAAAAACCTCTTCTACCCTACCAAATCTGCCCAGATTTACTTATTGGTGTTTTCGAACAGTGCAACTGGAGTCACTCAGCATTCTTAAACTGCATGACAAATCTCTCAACCTGCCACATGAAGATGAACTCTTCAAGCTTCTAGTTCCAGACCTTGGTTTCAGGTGACGTCAGAATAATTAGGGATATCTGTATGAATTTGTATCACTGATAAATTCAGCAGATAAATTTACAACATATTTCCAAGTAACTACACTTGAAAATTCTGTTACCTCAGATATTTGTCTGCTCTCTTTTCTTGCCTCTGTGAAAATATAATCATGGTTGCATGGCATATTTGCTGTTGTTTACTTAGTTCTAAATGGAGAAAAAAAAATGCCTAGGCCTGCTACAGTGCTTTTTTCCCCCTGTGGAATGTTATTTTCTGGCCATGCAGCTTGATCATGCCAGGGGGGATTCAGAGGTGTCCAGGGCAGCCCTCAAGATGGTCTTGGCAATGCTGCAGCTTAGCTGGGCTCTCTCAGCTAAGTGACACCAGTGTCAGACTGGGTGGTTCCCTCTTCCAGCTGAGAGAAGAACTTGGAAATACAAGAACAGACCTGCCCAGTTATGTCCACGTTGGGTGACTGAAGGGCTCTTCTCCCTTCCTGGGCACTGCAGTGTCTCCTCTTCAGAGCCAAACCAGCCTGTGGAGCGGCTCAGGAAGCCGGGTGCTGTCGGAATGAGCTGCCCCCACGGCCACCCAGCTCCCAGGCACCCTCTGCTATCACCTGCAGCCTCTTGCTGGCTGTGCTCCACGGTGGCACATTGGTGCAGGAGGGTAATTTCAAAAGTCTGATGGAAACTGGAGACTGAAGATGAGAAGTGACAGATGATGTGTACCAAAGTACCCTCTCCAGTTGTCGTTGCTCGGGAATTGAAGAGTTTTGCCCAAATAATGTGTTAGCTCTTGTCTGCTCAAGGTCACCCTGAGAAAAGAAGGCTGTGAGTGTTCTTGAACTATGGTTTGAAGCAGGGTTATTGTGGTAAAGATTTACTCTCTCTCAATATTTCAGCTGTTTCCTGCTCCAGCACCATCTCTGGGCAGCTGAGATTTCAGTCATTTTTAAATATATTTCATCACGATGCCTTTGGGATTCTTCCTGAGATTTCTTGGTAATTTCATTAAATAACTGCTGTTAGTTATCCCCAAATTTCATTTTGATTGACTTCATTAAATGGGCTTTGACTTTCCTGACATTTGAGTAGGAAAAGCTTTTCTTGGCATTTGCAAATGTTCAGGGTTTGTTTGGGTTTCTTTTTTTGTTGTTTTCTTTCTTTCTTTCCCTTCTCTAATTAAGTTTTATGACAACACTTCCAGTTGTTTTTGTGCTTATATATGAGTGCCTAGACCTGCTATCACTGTTTCCCTTTTTATCTCCATTATGGTCTTTGCTGTACTTAAAATTCTCAAGTTAGCTGTTTTAAGAGACTTTGGCAAAACTGAGTTATTTTTATAGGTGTGTATAGATATAACTAGATCTCTGCATCATGTCTGACCTGTAGTGTTGTTCATAAAGCTTGCCTTCTATTTTGATTTGGGACTTTTAGATAACTAACTTAAATGTCAGATTATTAGTTGTAAATTTTATACAAGTTGAACAAAATGTAAATTTTATGTGCTTGATGATGAACCTGAAGTTTTTGAACTCTGTGCTCTCAGCAAATCCCAAATTTAGTAAGCAACCATGTTGAAAGTGACAAGCCATTGCTAATTAAGTTATCATGCTTTATGCAAGCTGATTATGTGGGCTATTTTAATGCCTGTTTGAGGGTAGATATGTATTTTATTTACTTGGAAAAATTCTGCAGGTAATAATGAAGCTTGAAGTGCCTTGATTTTTAACTCAAAATATTAACTTATGTAGAAAAAAATGAAATGAAGGTAAGTAAATACAAGTTAATTAAAAAAATCTATAAAGGGTAAAAAAAAAAAGAGTGGCAGAGTATAGTACAAAAAGAAACAGGAGACCAGTAGGTACCAGTGGTGGAGAAAAACAGTGATTTCCTTTTCCCCCAGTGCTAGATGGAATATCCTTATGTATCACAGTAAGAAGGGAAATGCACGAGGGGAAAAAAGGTAAGAGCTGATTCTGGGAAATGAAGAGAAACTAAAGACTATGTCATAGCCCCAGTTAGTATGAAGATAAGAATTGTAAGCTATATATGTTTTAGTAAAATATGGCAAAGAAAATTTTTGTTTGTTATTTTTGTATTTTTTGTAAAGTGTTTGGGGAAATATCCATTAATTCGTGCTCAATATTATGGAGCAGAATTAAGGGGGAAGCAATGGCAAGCTTTCTGAAACTTCAATTTGTAGTTAGAAATTCAGTCAACAGACATTTCTTTGAAGCAATAGGTGTGTCTTTTTTGGTTTTTTTTTAATCGTTAATCTGTGAAGAAAAATACCTTCACAGTAAAGAGGGATAAATGGGGAGAACTATAGTTCTAATTTATACTGCCTTCTGGCTCTTGGCTCCTTCTGGAGAGTAAGGAGACCAGGATTCAAGTTTACATCCCAGCAAAATGTGCTTGGCCATACAGATACTCCTGGGGTTGCTTGTCTTGAAAATTGTCTGCTCAATTTTTATTATTCTTACTGCTATCTTATTGTAAAATTCCATACCTTCCTGTGTTTTGTAAATCCAGTCTTGCAAATGTCCATACAGGATTTTTGAGGTTTCCCAGGTTCTCAGGAGAGAAACAGATTTTATTTAGTTGTGGCTTTACATTTTTTTCAGCTGTTCTGATTTTATTCTTGTAGAATGGTAGCTCCCAAAGACAGATCCTCTTAAAAGCCTTGGCCTATGTACATAAGCAGTGATACCTTTTGACAGCAATTCCAGTATTTGTTCTCTCTCTCTCTTGTATATAAAATATCTTCTGAAGTTATTTAAGTACTTCTTAATTTATAAATATGATAAATACTTTAGAACCCTATACCTAAAATTCAAGGTAGACTTTCAGTTATATTTAGCATTCTATCAAATAGCAGAGAAATGAACCAGATAGTAGCTATTCAGGCCTTTTCATCTTCAGACCTGCCTTTTGTTTGGATAGCTAACAGAATGATGTATCTACTTTTTTTCCATCCTCTTTCAGTTACTACAATATAACCTACTTTCCATTTTCCCCTAGTCAGTATATTTTTGTGATCTTTTTCAGCACTACATTGAGGAAAAATGTTAAATATTAACTCAGATGAAAAGTGAGACAGTATTTTCTCTTTGTGTTTATTTATTAAGTATAAATATTTTAATTTAATGAATAAAAGGTACAATTGAGAATGATGCTGGAAATTTGAAGAAGGATAGCAGTGATGGGAACAGCTTGATGAGTCTAATAATAAAATTTAAGAAATGGGTTTGACTCTCTGTAATATAGAGCTGAGTCTATATTGATTATAGGATCTTGGCACTTTTGGATTCCTGTGTGGCATGGTACCATCTTTGAGTCCTTTGTTGCCTTCCTGTTGTTTTGAAGTGCTCTTACTCAGTTGAAGTCTTGCTCTGCTGTCATCCTTACTCCATTTTTCTGTTCTTCACTCTTCCTCTGAAAACATCCCATTATATAGTACTAATTTAACTATTGGGAATACACAGGTACAGTAAGCTACAGTACAATATTTTTAGTATTTCAGTAATATATTATTTATATATCCCTGACACAAATAGTGCATGGAAGTTCTTCACTGACAGCTACTTAACTGCACCCTTTCAGTCCTCTTACATTCATGCTGCCAGGATATTGCATATTTAGTTCATGTCATTGGGATGTGAGTCAGAAATACTTCATATTGCAGTGCATTGTCCCTGTATATTTTAACTGCATGCATTTTTTGAGTGCCTATCTGCAAATGCCCCCCACCTCCCTTTAATTTCTGCAGAACAATTTCTTCATTATCTCACAGAGTCATTAACCATTTCACTTTTCAAGAAAATATCTATGGGATATTCTTGTGTTATCTTTTTATTTTTATACAAAACCTGTTCTTTAGGGGTACTGCATTATTCCACGAAACTCTACCAATAAAAAGAAATAATGTGTGTCTAGAATATCAAGATTTAAATGTATCAAATTAAATCAAGATTTTTCCCACAAGTGAGAAAAGGCAGCATTTGACCTGTGCTACTCCATGAGAAAGTGACAAGCTGTTGAATTTTCCTCCTGAAGGTTCATTCTCTAGAGCTTACAAAGTATCTTGTAATTTAGGATCTGACTGCCCAGCGCTGTTTTCTGAAAAATCCAATACAAGGTTAGGAATTTTTAGGAAGAAGTAGAAAGCAGAGCATCATGGTGACACTGGATGATTCCATGGTGTTCAGTATTTGAATCTAGTCTCCATCTCTCAAAAAACATGAAGTGGAATTGGAGTGGGCTCTATAAAGAGCAGCAAGTGTGATCAAGGGTGTGCAATGAGGGTCTAAATTGGCTGGGACTCTTTATCCTGAAAAAGGGAGCTTATTTTAGAACTCTATAAAATCCTAAGTGGCATGGAGAAAATTAATAGGGAAGAAATGTTCACTGTCTCATAGAAGAAAAGAACAAGAGCTCAGTGCATAAACTGAATTTGCTGCAGGAAGCTCCAAATAAAAGTTGACATGGATGTAAGTTATGGTTGGAGAATTTAAAAGAAAAGAAACATGTATAGTCTTTGAAGCACTATTTAAAAACAAAAATAAAGCCCTCTCCAAAAAACCCCAAACAATGAAGGAAACTAAAAAACAGTCTCCAAAGAAAACCTCAATATTCCAGTCTGAAAATCCACAAACTATTGGAGACTGAGGATATTCTAGGCATTCATGCTATATGCTTGTTCCATTTTGAAACTCTCCCATCCCTGCAATTGAATTTTGTTCTTATAAACATCCTTGGTGGACTTGGGTTCTGTCTTATGATCTACCAGCAGATTAACAGGTAGAAGAAAGTTATTTTTAAATGTATTTTATTTAAAAATAATACTTGGTGAAGTATTTCTGCACATACATATCTAAAAATACCTAAAGGTTTTATTCCCTGTAGTTCAGTTTAAAGTAGTATTCTGGTCTAGGAAACTGGTTTCCCAAATTCTGCACTGGTAACAGTGATAAAATAATTGCTACTCATATGAAAATATGCAGAAATCTGTTTTGAGCTTTATGGCATTTTTTTTAAGGCTTTGTGGTTTAATGTTCTGTGTATATTATATTTTAAAGTAAAAACTATAAATGTAATGCTGCAAAGCAAATACATTATAAAGAGTATATATTTTTTTTTTAAGAACACAAGTGGTTCCATATATTCCATTTGTATAATCCCTGCTTTTAAGCAACACTTGGTGAAAGAGTTTAATAGTGCCATTTTTCTAACCCTTTTTCTGGCATGCTCTGTCACTATACATAAAGAAATCTCTTCAATAGCACTTTCATTGTTACTGGGCAAAAGAAAGGCTTTTAGTTTCCCCCAGCTAAATCATAGAGATGTGTAGCAAGGAAACACTAAAGATCTCAAGGAGGTTTTTCAAGGGAGATGCTCCGAAAATAATTTTGAAAATGTTGCTAATGTCCAGGTGTGAGAACAGAAATCATGGAATTGTTGATACTGGCCTCTTTGCAAAGCTCTGGTGCAAGGACTATTTGTCAAGAAGGCAGCCCAGCAGATTGTGCAAGAGGCACAAACTCCCAGTCACCTTCCAGTGATAATAAAGGACATGGAATATTCTGTACTTTGCCCAGGAAAAGTATCAGGATCCTGTGTGATTTGTTATCTACAAAAACAGCTTTGCAGATTTTTTAAAAATAAAAGTATTTAGTTGTATTTTAAAATAAAAAAATGGATCCTGTTTTGTGTTTTAGTTATTTATAGGTTCCTACTGAGTGCCTTGAGCTATGCATATAGAAATCATCTCTGCTATAAAAAGGACCGACTGGTTCCTTCCCAAGAGGCTTTTTTCATGGTACAAAGCAAAATAAAAAATTGCTTATAGTGCACATCTGTGATATTGTGTAACTTAAATTTCTCCTGCTGCTTGACATTTACTTACACAGAGTGTAACTCAGAGAATGGTTTGTCATTGTGGTGATTTTTTTTTTTTTTCTTTAATGAACATGAGTGTGTTAAATTTGACTAACTACATTAATGTGACATTATTGCCGAAATTTACACACACAGAGTGAGTAAATTTGGAATAATGATTCCCACAACGCTCATAACTTGTCCCTTTTCTCATGTGAGCTGTACTGTTTCCTGTTACCCTCAGTAAGCTCTTGTGCCTTGTTAAAGACAGAATATTCCTTCCCTGATTGAATCACTGCCTTTCTTAGATACAGCTTTGGATTTTACTAAGTTTGTAATCATGTCATAATTTCCTCAGCAGTAGTTTAACGTCAGCGAAATAAATACGGTGGGAAAATTCAGAAATATCTCTTTCCTCAAACCTGATTTTAGCTCAGATGAGGACAGCATCAGGGACTGAAATTGTGCAGAAGTTCTGGCCAAGGGAAGGTCAGTCATCAGACTTTAATGCAGGACAAGCAGAATTTTGGTATTTTTTACTGCCAGGGCATGTTTTGACTTGACATTATAAAATATCTCTGCTGTAGGTGTTTTGCAGCTCCACAGTGTTAGGCTGTTGCAACATGTTCCAGTAACGGGATTTCTGCTGGCACAGTGACATTATTTTCTTAGGTGAGATCAATTAACTCAACATGCAAATGCTCAAGATTTAATTTAGTTGAATCTAAATGAACAGTTACGCCACATTATCTGTGTTGGCAGGAGGGTGTAGATCTTTTCCTGAGCAAAGCTCTACTGGAAATCTTTTCAGCCAGAGACAATATAAAATTTTTGGAATAAGAGTTTAACTCTATAGCTTGCTTGAGAGAAAACAAGAGACTGGGGAAGATAGGTATTGGCATATCCAGAACTTATTCTCAGAACAATGTGAACTCTTTGGAAATATGATTTAATCAGAACAAAGTGAATGACTGCAAGAATAGCATTTTATTTTTTTTTTTTTTTTGTTTATCTGTAAGTGCTTTTAC
The DNA here is from genome assembly GCA_013398075.1 of Notiomystis cincta. Classification (NCBI taxonomy): domain Eukaryota; kingdom Metazoa; phylum Chordata; class Aves; order Passeriformes; family Notiomystidae; genus Notiomystis; species Notiomystis cincta. The sequence continues at coordinate 187,818 of VZRX01015088.1, forward strand.
TTGTGTAAAATAAAGCAGAAAAATGCATTAAGTTCAAGAAGTTATCACCCTTGGAAGCTTTGCTTGCTTTTTTTCATAAATAAGTGTCCTTCTAATTAGAAAAGGACAGAGCGTGGCTCTGTAATAAGAATGTTATTTTAAGGTCAGGTCCTACAAGACAAAAAATCCTTTAGTGCTATTATTAGCAAGTCTTTTAGCTGGTGGCAGAGGGCAGGATTGTCAGGCAGTCAGCAGATGTCCCCAGGTGAATTGTTACAGTGGATACCCACAAACCTGGTGCCAGCTGTGTACTTTAGCTCTGCACCCTGCAGTATTTAGGCTTCTCTTGCCTTTCAAGGTGGCATCTCCACAGGCTTCTCTGCAGATCAGCAAGCAAAGAATTATTTTGTTTTCTTCTTTAAACAAGGCGTTTTTCATTGTTCTGTTTTTCTCCTTCTAGTTTCTTTTTTCATGTCTATAGATGCTGTAAGTTTATATTTATGTACTTGGAGTGAAAGTTTACTAAATTAATCAAATGTTTTGCTAGTTGGTCTAGTATTCAGCCTGACTGAGATCTAGAAAAAACTATATAATGCTTCTTGTTTCACAGTGTGTATCTAGGTGGATAGATTCATGAAAAATAATCTAATGCATAGGTGAATAATGTATTTCACATATGTCAAAGCCAAACAAAAGGTGCTTCTTCAAGTATCCTCCCAAGTAAATTAATTCTTGAGCTAAGACATTTTATCCTAAGAGTAATTTTCTTTTAATAATTTACAGAAGAGACTCACTTGAAAGTCCTTTCACCTTAATGACTTCTGTTGGTAGCACAAAGCTCCAGTGTCATCAGCATTCTGCACTTAAACCTGCCATCTGCTGAGGAGCTGCCAGGTACATTAACTCCTATCAACTTAACAGAGATTTGTTTTAAGAGGAGCTGCCTTCTTCATAAGAAGTTCAGATTGAGCCTTGACACTTAATCTAAATCACGGAGCTAGAGGGATTTTCCTGGAGGTAATTTTGAGTGATTATTAGTTGGTTAAAGTAGTTCTCTGTGTCAGTTTCAATCATGAATTGGCTTTCTATGTGTCAGAGACAAGGGTTTATCATGCTGATGGACACTGGTGAGCAACTGAGTGTTTTTCACATAAATTGGAAAGAGCAGTTGGGTAAATCCCCTTTTGCAAGCTGTAGCAAATCCCACAGAGTAGCTCTGCAAACATGTCCATCCAGTGCAGTAGCACAAAGCAGCTAAAAGTTAAATACCCTTTTCACCTCCTGGTTTTATAAGGTAGACTTTCATGTGTGTCGAATTTGGTCGGCGTGGCACAAGCTCATTTAAAAATAAATAGGCATTTTCTGGTAATGAAATTTTAAATATGTCAAAAATGTAATATGACTGAATTGGAGTGTAAACAGAAGAGCTGATTGTAGCAAATATTTAATTATTTTGGGGTTTTTTTGGTGCTGAAATCAGAAGTATATATAATTTTTAAGCCTATAATCACAGTGATAATGAGCTCTTATGCCGTGTTCCGAGTACATTATGGTTGGATTTGTAGCAAAGGACAGGTCTGACTGTGGCTTTCTGCCAGGTTTGCAAGAAGGTATTCAGTTCAGACATAAATAAAATTTTTGTACATCATTGTGCCTTTGTAAAATTAGTAAAATTATAATGAAATAACTAATTCAAATAAAAGAAGAATCTCATGTGCAAATCATGTATGAACATTTCTTTAGATTTCAGGTTTAGCATAGAGTAGGAATTCAGATATTCAGAAGTTTCTCTTCAGGATTTTTTTATGTGATCAGTTGCCATTAATTTAGAATACAGAAAAGTGACCATGTAGTAATCATATTTCCATGTGCATTAACTTCATCAACACTCTTAACCTGACAGCTCTTGTTTAGTTGGATTTGTTGGGAGTTGTGTATAGTTTGGTATGGCTAATTTGGATAATTCATGAGTTTGCCTCCTTCTAGTCTTGAGGAGCTGTTATTTGGAAAGGCGCACGTCAGAAAACATTTCTTTAGGATAGAATGGCACGGATCTACAGCTTGCAAAAACAGCAAGTGAGGAGGCTGCTGGGGCTGTCAGGTCACTCAGAGGAGATCTGGCATAGGAAGGGGTCTTGTCCATGAATTAATCAAATGTTTAAGGGTAAGGAATAGAAGGGCCCATGGGGCTTCCTGAGGCCAGCCATCTGGCACGTTGACTTGGACTTGACTGTGTTGCCTGTCCCATGGTGTAGAGAAGTAATTTTCTGGAAAACCAGTGCTGTCTACTGCCTTCTTCTGGAATTTCCTATTTTCTGGCTCATTTGGATTGCAGTGTGTGATTTGGTTTTCACAGATGTATGCAAGTTCTGATGTATGGCATATAGAATCAGGAAAGAAATCCACCCATCCTACTCACAACATCTTTCTTCAGGGAACCCTTGACTTTTTATTTTTTAAGTTACCTTTAAATAGGTCAACATTATTGCAGTACTTCTGTGCCTCTCTTTCCCCCAATTTCTTGATTTTAACTTACTTCAGATTCTTGTTTGGCAATTTTTCTCCCAGCTTCTGTAAATTTCAGGTGACATTGGTAACTCCAGAGATACATGATGAAGATTGTGCTTATCATACAAGGATGGAAAAGAAAATATTTCAGTTCTTCCACTTTTCTTGTTGATTAATGTAAAATTCAGTAGTTTTACACAGTATTAAGGGTTGAATTAATTTTTTTTTCTCTCTCTTCTTTGTACATTGTCATTTGTACTTACTGTGGCTCTGAAGATTTTTTTTACCCTGAAGTTCCTGTGGAAGTGAGTAGCAGGAATATGGTTCGGGTTTTTACATTTGTATAAGATGAATATTGGATATTCAGTAAATTTTGGTTTTACATTTTCATATTTTCCATTTCATGTATTTATACAAGAATGATCTTGGCCAGTTTTGATAGAGGGAGAAAAGCCAAAACTTCTCTGCTGAAAGTTTCAGAAGTAACATTCCTGTTTTTATAAGTGAAGCTTTGTATGTGTTTCTGAACTATTACAAAGTAGCAGCTTCTATGGGGAGGGAGGCTTAAGTGGGTATAAAGCCTTTTATCAGGCATTTTTGTTTTTTGATAGATTTCTGTATGTTACTTAGTAAAAATTGACAAACCAGGTTCATGGTGTTTATGAAGGTTTTCTGTATTTATGTCCTACAGCTCATATTGTAGACTTGAATCTTCTGTTGACTAAAACTTTCAATTCAGCTGAGTATTGGGGAAGTAGATATGCATACAGTGAAGTTATGAAGAATAATTTATTTTAAAGTGACTTAAGTACACTGTCCTTTCTGAAATGAAGGTAATACTAGCTACTTTAGAAAATTCTTTTGTATAAAATGAACAATACATGTCTTAGACAACAGAAGGAAATTTGGGGCACAGAAACACTTCTACAGGTTAAACCATAAATTTCTATGTATATACACTCCTTTTCTTCACCTCTTATCCTCTGCATGATCCCTGCACTAAGAGTTCAAAGACAGTGCTGTGAATGAGTAGTGTTGTGTGGCTATGTTTTTTTTATTTTTATTGTACTTTTAGTTAAATAAATGGTGCCTAGATATGAAGGAAGTGAGTATTCTTTTGCAAGAATTGTCCTTCTTTGTTGGCAAATGCTGATGGAGACACAAAGAGACATATTTTAAAGGAGACTGATCCAGGGAGGTGCCTTTGAAGTAGCTGTGGTGGTTCTGCTTCATGCTGGCTTTGTGGTTACTGACCACTGAAGGATGCCATAGTCATTCCGAATCTTTGAATTAATGATTATTTGAAATAGGATTAGGAAGAGGAAGGGAAGGGTCAAATTGAAAACTGCATCAATTTATTTAGCTTAGCTCTTAAAATAAGACAAATGAAGCATGAGGTTGTGTTTTGTGTGAGAGTAGTATTTATCTGTTTCTGCTCTTCCGTTCTGGTGGTGTTGCTTTTCCCTCAGAATGGTAATTTGTGGCTGCTGCATGACCACACTTGGCAGTGTCATGTGGAGAGGAGAATTGGATGCAGCTTTCTGGTCGGGCATGAAGGGGATTTCAAAATTGCCTTGAAAATTCAACCAAATTGAGTAAGCTGTTGTGTTGGTTAGACAAATAACAGTGAAGCTGCTAAAATAAACCAGATATTTCTTATCTTGCCCACGCTCCCGTGACACCTTCTAGGATAAAGACAGCACGTGCCATTCAGAGTGTCTGGAATGGCTGTGAGATAACAGAGCTGGCTCTTCAGTTTGTTCTCTAGGTCAGTATTGTGCTTGGAGGTGGGCTTTGCCTGTTTGTATCGCTCACGTGGCGTGCGAGTGAGGAGGGATGCAATCCATTTAGCATGGATGCACTTTCAAATTCAGCTGTGTGTTTTTCATTAACAATAAATAAATAAATGGAAAAGGAAATTACTTTTATTTTGCAATGCATCATTCTCTTTAGCATTATTAGCTTACTTGCAGGTATTATTTACTTCTGAGTGTGCAGAGTTTTTCAGCAAAACAATCTCTTGGGAAGTTACTCAATTCAAATATATCTGTAGGAAGCAGGTTTTCGAGACCTTATTCAAAATAAAACTTTAATGATTTTTCCCCCATGATCTTAAAAGGTTTGATGTGATTCACTTTTATTTACTAACTTATATTAATGTTTCCATTGATTGTACTCTGAACTATAGTAGTTTATCACAAAAATACCTTGTTCTCAATACAAAATAATCTTTCTAATTGCTCTTATGGCTTGCTAATATATGTGCATTTTGAAAATGTTTCCATACAGAATATCTCCTGATATTTATGTTTTAAGACCTCAATTCTGTGTTGTTGACCAGAAGAAGAGTAAATGTCTTAAATGTTCTGTTCTTGCAAGCTGCTGTTGTGACCACCTTGCTGTAGTTCTCCCCACACCTGCCCAGGCTCTGAAGAAATGTGCAGAAATAATTACAGAGATTAATCCTTCGAAGACTGAGCCCAGTTCTTGGATATATTAATTGCACCTTGTTAGAATTTAGTTGATTTATTTTTGCACTAATGTAATATTAGAACAGTGTATTGTGAACATGGTATTGGGTGAATCTCTTGCATAGCCTGGGTCATTTGTCCACCAAGCTGATGGGATTGGCTTATTTCCTTTTTTTAAATTAAAAAAAAACAAAACAAAACAAAACAGAAACCTCCAACTGATCCAAACTCCAAAGACAATGTTTTTTCTTGTATCTTTATGTATAATGCTTAGACTTTTAGACATCATCAGTAATTTGTCCTTTTTTTTTTTTTTTCCTTTACTTATTCTTTCAATTGCAGATACATAAAAAAGGATGATACCATGGATACTAATTTGTATTTAGGACAAAAGGAAATGGAATGAAGCAGTGCTAGGGCAAGTTCACGTTGCACATTAGGAAAAAGCCCTTCACTCACGGTGTGATCAATCACTGGAACAGACTCCCCAGGGAAGTGGTCATGTCATCAAACCTGTCAGAGTTCAAGCATGTAGTAGTCATATCGTTTAGTTTTATGTAGTCCTGTGAGGGTCAAGGAGGTAGACTTGATGATTGTTATGGGTCTCTTTCAACTTCAGATGTTCTGTAATTCCAGCTTGCAAAGAAATGGAGAGTGACAGTGGTCATTAACATTTTTCTAATGAGAAAATTGCTTAACATTTTCTAATATAACACTTGCAAACTGAGAGCCTAAATACATGTGAAGCATCATATATTTTTGATAAAAAAGGGACAGATATACTGAAGGTTCATAGCAAAAAAGGAAATTACAGATTTCATGTAATAATTTTATTTAGCTGCAAACCAATGTTTTAGTCAACTAAAACTATTCAATATTAGCTTTTCTGTAAGAAGACAAGAATAAAGTACAAATGTAAAACAGCTAAGTGAAATATTTTCAATGAATGCTTCTTCTGTTGTTCATTTAATGTGAAGAGAATATTTTTGGCATTTTAATTTAAACTGATCTAGCTGCTCAGAGAAATATTTTGACAGGAATTCTATTCATGGGTGTTTATAATTTTCATTGTAGAACATCTATCTGCTTTGAATATACTGAATTTCCTAGTGAAAATATTGCATGGATTGGATCTTGTATATGTCTGGAATACCTGTAATTACTTTATCCAGCTTTGATATAAATGCTTTATGTATTCCTTGTCTTCTGCAAAATAATGTGATTTAGTAAAATGAACCAGTGTCTGAAAGCAGGATTCAAAGTACATTTTACTCCATTTTCAAAATATTTTATTTTGTAATTGCCTTTAATGAGAGTCATTTCTCTGTGCTAAGTCCTTCATAAAATCAACATAGGAGCAGAATCAAAATAATTTTGAAACGCAGTATGGGTATCAGTTATATCGATTTTAAATTCTGAATATCGAGGATACTGCCATATACCTGAAATATGTTCTGCAGCTCACAGAATCACAGGATACATGAGGGTGTAAGACTCCCTCAACCCCAACCCAGTCAGGTATTTATACAGATTGATGAGATCTCCCCTAAGCCTTCTTTTATCACTTTCCTTTGTTCATCTGTGGCCACTTTTCTTACATTTTGGTGCCTTATGATACCATACCTTTGCTATGTGGAGATTTCAAAGGATACTTTTGGAAACTTTTTTATGGGATATGTAATGGAATTTTAAATCCTGAACTGACAGATACCAGCATCTTCAGATTCCTTTAAACATAGATCAATGAATAGTAACAACATGGGTAAAAATACTGAAAGATTTCTAACTAGAAAAAAAAAATTGAAGGAGCTGTCTCGCTGTCAGAGGTTGAGCTTTAATCCTGTAAATCACTTCAAGAAAACTGTGTTTTTGTTGTATTTATATGAATGATACTGAATGAACCATGTGATGGGCCCCTTTAAAATTACCGGATCAGTGCTAGATTTGTCCATTTCTCATTGAAGACCATTGGATCACTCTCTATGTAAGTTAGAAAGAGTTGAAGTGAAAACTTAGTATCAATCCCTAAGAGAAAAAATTCTTAACAGTTGTTTTTGAAATTACCAAATACAATTCATATTTGAACTACCTTTTCATCAGAAGCCCATTCTCCCAGACTTAGAACTCGTCCCTACAGAAAGCAAAAGCAATAATAAAATGGGTGTTTATTTCTTGCATGAAAAAGGATGTATATCTGCCTGCATTGCCAAGAGCACCAGGAATAATTTAAAGGTTTCATCTTTAAAAATACTGGGAAATGTTGGGGAGTGAAAAGGGAAAAAGAAAGTGCATAGTACACAATGCTCTTAAAAATTCCTTAAAAAAGGAATTGTAAAAGCAATTAGTAGGAATCAGTAGTAGGAATTACTAGGAATAAGACAATAAGTAGGAACTCTGTAGTGCCTGAGAGATTTTTTTCTTTATCCTTCTGTTTTGGATTCACTGGAGCTTCATTGGAAAAGTTTTAAACCTTTATCTAGTGTGCTCAAGCATGATGACTCCTCAGCCTTTCTGTAGGCATTGAAATTAGTCCTGCAGAAATGTATGAATACAGTTCTTGTCTTAGAAACTCTGTCAGCAAACAAAATTGTAATTATAATTGTGTACTGTAGCAAGTATATTATGAATCTCTAGATAAAGCAAAATGCACACTGGCTCGTATTTCAATTTTATGCACTTCTGTAGTACTGCTTCCTTGCACAGGTTGATAGGATTTGTATACCTGCCAACTATAACAGTTTTTCAGTAGTCAGGATTTTGGTTTGTTTGTTTGTTTATTCGTTATTTTTTTTGGAGGGGGGTATTTTTTGCTTGTTTTTGCAAATACATTTTCACTGAATCATTTGATCATTTTCCCAGGGATGTTTGCACATCACACAACCAGTTGGAGTTGTTGCTGTCTAGAGAAACTCATGATCAAATACCTCTGAGAACTGGCTTTACATGACATCTAAGTTGACTCTCAGTTGTATTGGATTCAATACCCTGATGAGGAGTAGCTGATTTATTCATATGCTGCAGTATGTTTCTTTGACAGATTTCCTCTGCACTCGCAGTTCTGGTGGAACTTAAGAGCAGCATAGCTTCAGTTCTTACTAACTGGTTTTTGTGGAAATGCATTTTATTTATTTCTTGCATAGCTCTCCTCAGATTCAGGATATGAAGCAATATTTTGAAATTTCAGGGTTTTTAATGTGTTGGAAAGAAATACCATTGAAAGCTTGGTTTTGGGTAACCCAAACCAAACCACCTTTACATTCCGAATTTTTTATATTTGGTGTTAATTATGCTGACAACATTAAAACTTTCGGGCCAATACACAGACAGTCACAAAATATGACCCAGAAAATCTCCAAGTAAGTACCAAAAAACTATTTAAATAATAAACCAATCACTCAGCTGTCAGTTTAAATTTAAGCATAATTCCAGGTTGTTACTATTGTGTCCTTTTTTATTGTTCAAGCTTGGTGCTCCTTGCACAGAGTACTGTAACACTCCAGGCTTGGTGTGCAGTAGCATACATTACCTGTCACTCTCATGTCTTGATTTTATTTTTCATTTTTTTAAAAGTATTTTTATTATTATTATTATTATTATTTTTATTTTTTTTGCTGCTTGTTCATTTCTTCTGTTCTTCCTCCCATCCTGGTGCTGGAGCTTTATGCATTCCAATACCTGTATCACTGCTGAATACCTGCAAATGATATTTGTATCCAGCTGTGGTGAAAGCATGATGTATTAAGATGCAGAAGAAAGGTGAGATTTCCTTGATGAGGCAAGCCTTTAAAAAACCAGAAACATTATATAAAAGGAAATACCTTTTTGCAGTCATTATAAACATTTTAGGTGGGTGGAAGGCTTTGGTGTTTTGGCTTTGTTGGAGTTTTTTTGTGGTTTTTCTTTTTAATTTGATTTTGTTATTTTATTTGACCTTCCTTGTCAAATTTTTCTTGCTTCATGAATCTGTTTCAGTGTAATAGTCTTGAATGAAAAATAACTGTTGGGAGAGATTTAACTTCCATACATTCTGCAAATGAATTCTCATTTTCCAAATTCTTTCCGTTTTTGGTGCAAGGCTAAGCTCATTTTTCACAAACGCTTAACAAGGAAATATGAAGGATGTTTTGATTGATGTATATTTTTTGAGTGACTGACTGCCAAAGAGAAAAGGGAGGTAAATCTATTTTGGAAATCTCGAGAATGAACACACAGCCTTAATAGTATGGTAGGAAGCATTTATAAAACTAGATGTATTCAAGGTACAGTCCAGTTCTAGTGATCTGTGACAGAAGTTTGAAGAAAGGAGATTTAAGTGACCCTGAGCTGGAACAGGGAAAAAAAAAAATTGCTTACACTGTGATGTGAGGAATTCCTACAAATATAGTCTCTGTTCTCGGAGAACGGCAAAATATTCTTTCTTAGCAACTAATGACAACAAAAAAGTTTTCTTCTTGACTGTAGTTTAGCCTTTCATCTTTGGCATTGTCTGAAATACTATCATTCTTTCTTTTAGTATGCTAATTACATGTTCAGCTTGTGCACTATCCCAACATTTATAGTTTTTGCCCTAAAACTTCAGCCTAACCTGTTTCTTCTCATCTTGTATTTGTGTGGGTGGTGATTAATATTCCTGTCTTATGGGATCTTCTTAACGAGATCTTTCTTCACCTTGTCAATTTAACTTGGAATTTAATCTTTTCCTCTGATGTGCTTTCTGTCCCTTCATTCTTGATTAATTTGCCAGTTTATACTGCATTCTATCATCCAATTGTTAATGAAACTAATGAAAAGTATTGGATAGAGAACACATCCCAGTACAGCCTGTTAATACATATTTCTTGTTTGGAGAAATCATTGACAGTTACAGCTTGGTCAGTTTTCTCATAATTGAAGCATTGTTCTCAAAGAAGTTTCACTTAGAGTATTTTTTTAGAAAATTTGTATGGGAAAAATAATGGGAAATTATGTCAAATAGTTTTAAGTAGAGTTAGTGTGCACTTTTTTTTCTCTCCATAAGGGCCTTTACATTGCCAGAAGGAGACTTGAGTTTGGTTTTTTTTACATGACTGTTTTTGACACTTTCATGTTGGGTCTTATTCAGCTTCCTGATACCTTTTAGGTACAAAGCTTGATTGGTTGGTATTTTTCTGCAAATTGAAACTAAACTAGATTGCCTGTAACTCTATAATATCCCATAGTTCCCTCAATCCTAGCTTTTTTTGGGCAGACTTTATATTTGCCCTTTCCTAGTTTGCTTACTATTTAGATGTCCTCTTTGAATTCTCAAAGAAAACTAACAATTCAGACTGATGGATTGCTTGGGGGTCTTTTGTTCATTTTTGTTTGTTTCTGATGTTGTTGTTGTTTTGTTTGGTTGAGTTTTTTAACCATTCCAGTGCTTTGATGTCAGCAGACAATAATCTTGTGGTGTTTGTACCCTAAGAGTGTTGCATATTGCTCAAATTCATCCTGACCCCAGTATTTTTCCCTGCTGTTATTTATGGACATAATAACGAAGAACTGAAGTGAAACTGCAGCCATTTATTTCCTTGTAATATTTAGAGGAACAAGTGGTGATATTAAGGAGAGCTAGTGGAACATAAGCAAGTTTGTATAGTGGCAGAGTTCAGCTCAACTACTTTCATAGCTTTTCAGCAAATGAAGAAGCATTTTTGTTGTGCTTCTTGCTAAGAGGATGTTCTCCGATCAAGTCACAGACATGGGATTGTTGTAGTGCTGTGAATATTACTGATTATATTTTCACTGTGTAAATATTCTCTCCATACAAACTGAGGTTGATTAAAACTTATTTGTGCCTCCTATGTGATGGCAATGCAAATCACTATGGAGAGCTCCCCACAGGTTTATTTATTTCCTTTTAAGCATCAGTGCAGGGATGTGCTGGAGATCCTTCAGGGCCAAGGGGTGGCTTGGCTCAGATCCACAATCCTTCACAAGCATTGAGGGCTTGGAGCAAGGAATATGAGTCTTATGGAGAGACTAGTACCAGTATGGAAACTGCTCTAAATCCCCCTGTAGTGCACACTTGTACAGTTTTGCTGTGCCTGGATTGCCTGTCTTATCTGGAGAAGATTCCTTGCTTCAGACAAGCACCTGTTCCAAAAATGCTGGTCTCATCATAGGCTTCAGAGTCTGCACGAAGTGCTTTGGGGACCAGCTCTTGTGTTTTCAAAGTCCTCATTGGAATGTCTCACTGTGAAAAGGACACTTGAAATTCAGGTTGCAAAGTGCATTAGGTTCTTCCTTTGTCTCCAGTTGTTATTTTTTCCCATGTGAATTAGGTCAATTATTGAAGCAAATGAGCATAATGTTTATTTAACTGAGGAGAACAATTCAGTGTCTGGTTCCTTAATTCTTTGCATTTTTCCTGGCTATTTCTCAAGACTGGTTTTCTTAGTTTTTGTAAAAAAAGAGAATATACGTTTGTGCTTAGTATTTCAATTTTTCCTTGCTGAGCAAGTTCATAGGAAGCAGTTCTGTTTCTTGCAAGGTAAAGATGAGGTATTAAGGTGAGTCAAAACTCCATGATTGCTGCATCTTGTTATGTAAGCTGCGCAAATACAGTAACATACCATTGGGTGAAGTCATGAAGAATGTGGGCAACTTCAGCAAGCATCTGAGTATTTTTTACTCCGAATATTAAATGAATTTATGAATTCTCTGCTCCCTAAACATAGTAACAGGTTGAATATTGTCTATGCTATTGAAAGTGTCCTTTGAACACCTTATTTTGAACACCTTATTTCTGTTCCAGAAAACATGTATGAATGCAGAAGGCCTGCAAATTACTAAAAAAATCTTTATAAGGATCAAAAAGAAAAAAAAGCAGCAGTACATTAAAATCTGCCTTGTTAGAAGTTTTATACAAAATTGTGCATTTTTATGTAGTTACTTCAAATGAAACAATAGGCATTGAAACCACCATTATTAATCCTAAATATCCAATTTCTTCCATTAGATATAATCTTGATGATGCATTTCTTAATAGGAGAAAATAGCAAGTAATAACAAAGCCTTGATTATGAATATGCCTTTCATTTTCTCCTGAGAAGTGGCACACATGAGAATGTGTATATGAACAAAAATTGTTTTGTGCAAAAAAAGGCACATAACTGTTCTTTCTCTTCATGTCTTAAACTCTGCTAAGGCAGATTATAAATATTATAAATTCTAGAAAGCTTACTGACACCTGTCTGTATTTTATCACAAGGAACTCAATTTTGCCCACGTAACTTTTTTTTTCTTACAGTTCTGTTTAGAAAATTTCCACTTTCTTATTTGCATGTGTATGTTCTCATCTTTCCTTTCTATGCCTAAATGCGTGTGAACATTTCTCAGTGAGCTGCTCTCCTTAGAACTATGACAGTGCTGCATGCTGCCCATTGAGAAATCCTTCTCCACAAATTGAAATGAAGGAAACTAGGAAATTGTGGTAAATTATAATTACATTGTAATTAAGAATAGGGCTGGAAAAGAAGATTTTTTTTTTCTGATGTAGGACCAACTAAGCATTCCTTAGAGGCACTAAGTTATTAACATGGTAATGAATTTTTTTTTTTTTTAATTCTGACCAAGTTGTAGCCAGCACAAAAATTGCCAGCATTGACATTCAAAAGAGTTTTTGAATTGCTAAGTGGAAAATTGAAGAGAAATTGATGTTTTACAGTAGAGTGGATCTTTGATTAAATGTTACATGCAATCACCAGTTTTCCCAAAAAGGTGTAGAGTGTAGCACACTTCAGGAAATATTGTGCTAGTACAAATTTTATACTTCTTACGTGAATGCGTTTTATGGGAACATGGGTAAGATTGTACTCTGTGGATCACTATTTCCACTTTAATATCACATCATGTTCTCTCAAAAAGAGGAAGAAACTATGAATTTCTTTTTGCCAGAAAGAGGAACAATGCAACCCAGATCTATGTCTCAAGTAACCATATTATTTTCAGTAAAACAGTAGGAAACTTGAATGAAACAACCAAACTCTTCATTGCAGGAGAACTCATGCCCCATCTATAGCTGCAGGATTATACTGTGATATACAGTTAAATACTTCCAAAGTTTAATAATTTTCTCTTATTTTTCTGGCTTGCTTTTAAATCTGTGGATTTAATATGATTTCATTTGAATTTATGAATTGAGAGAAGAACCTTTCTAGCTTTTTTTGATTGGTTGGTAAATAATTAGTGGAAATGCCTTCTAAAAGGGCAGAAAGGGCCCCTTACTTGTGATCCTTAAATTTACAATGCCAAGGCAGAGGTTGAAATATCTGTTCTTGAAACTTCTTGCTAGAATACTCATTGTGATCACAAAGATGCATAAAATGAGTGTTCTGATTGCTGTTGTTGATGTAGAAGAATTGATGTTCACTGAAGTATGTTGGATGTCTTTAAAGTCTGAACAACATGACTTAAATTTGTTTCTTTTTGGCAGCCAGTAGTGTGGGTTTAATATGTTTTAAATCAAATTGCTGCATTCAGAGCAAGTTCATTAAGGACTTTGATAATGAAATATTAGAACAAGCGAATTGCGTTTCAACATGAATTAAGGCAAGCACAAGTTTAACAAGGTTCACGAACTGCACTGAATTTAATAGGCTTTCCTTATCTTCTCATTGATGTTGTTAATTGAAAGAATATGCAAATCAAATAAAAACTCTGAGGATGTGAACCCAGAGAAATTAAAGATAAATACATGGTGGACCCTGAAGTCTTGAGTTTCAGTTTCTGAAGAGCATTGATGTTCACCAGTTCTGGACTTTTCCCCTGTGATCTGGTTGGAGATTTTCNAAAAAAGGTGGACCCTGAAGTCTTGAGTTTCAGTTTCTGAAGAGCATTGATGTTCACCAGTTCTGGACTTTTCCCCTGTGATCTGGTTGGAGATTTTCACACACCCAGTAAAATTTGGCTACTGATTTCTGGGAGAAGAGTTACATAAACTTTTGGAGATGGTGAGTTGTTGAAAAAGTGTCTTTGTTCCTCAGTCCTTGCCTATGAGCTGTATTTCTGTTACAAAAACCCAAGAGTTAGGAAGCTGGCGTGTCAGATTATCCTCTTGCTGCTGTAAATCCATGTCCATCTCTTCTCACCCTTTCCCAGGAGATTTGAAATTTATGCCTGTGCTAGGAAACCTGCATGTCATCCTGTTCTGTCAAGTAACAGTATTTCAAACAGTCTCTCCAGAAGTGAGCAGAGATGCTATTTTTGTACAAGATCATGCTAAGTTCAGAGATGATATTGATTTGTACAGCATTCAGACAACACACACTGGAAATACTGCCTACAAATACAATTAAGATGAGCCTAATTCAACTTCTTTACTAGAGTACACACAGTAAGCATTCATTTTTAAAAGTAACTTCATTTCTATTGAAGACCTAAGGTAATTCAGATTGGGGAAGCTCCTGGTGGCATTGTTATTGCTTGGATATACTCTGTGTGTGCGTGGGAGTGCGTGTTGGTCTTTGGGAGATGACATTGACAGCGTTGTGAGTTCAGTGCACCATGGAAATGGCTGAGAGATCAGGGAAGGAATGGTGAGAGGTCAGGGAAGGAATGATTCATCTGCACTCAGCTCCTGCCTGGGGCGGATGTGGTGTGTGGTGGGGACAGGCTGGGCATGGGCACCAGAAATCGCCATTCCCACTGCGCGGCCAGACAGCGGCGTCTTCCAGCAGGAGTTTGGGTTCCTCTCTTTCTGTGCTGGTTTTACTTTTCACATGTTAGGATTGTCCTTCTCATAGGGCTGCCTGAGCTAACAAAATCCTGATCTGGACTTTGGTCCCTGTGCAGGCCACTCAGGTTTTCTGCATGTTCTGTTCTTGCCAAGATAAATACAGTTGTCCTTCAGTTGGGTTAAGGAACATCGTAAGAATTCAGAATAGGGTTCAGTCTCTCCCAAACATGATACAATGTTTTCCTGAATTAATCCAGGGAAACAGTTTAGAAGAAATAAATAAATAAATTAGTTTTTAAATTATGAACCATATTTCTCACAGGAAAGCATTTCTTGCCAAGTACCTGTACTCAATCTGTTACTCAGATACAACTAACTCAATTGTTGGCTAATTCTTAAATGTCTGAAAAGATACATCTACCTGCAGCCTGCAAAATCTGTTCGACACTGTTCTGGTAATAGCACTCAGCTGTTCTGGAAAATATTACAAGTTCAAAGCACTAAATAAATATTGGCTAATTAATTGAATAATTTAAAGAACAAAGTATACTTCCAGCAATGCAGAAGACTGTGCTTAGCACATAACAGATTAGCAATATATGTATTTCAAGTCTCTCTAGCAGATTTAGAAGATGCATTTCTATTGTGTGAATACATTTGGATTAATGTCTTAATCTGATAATTTCACATTTATAATGACTGGACTTCATGCCACAAAATGGCCAACGGTGTCATGATTTTTTTTTTTAAATTCTTGTGATTACTGAAAAGAACTTGCGTGTTTCCCTTATCTAATAATGTTTTTATGATTGAATAGCACTCTAATTATTGTACAGTGATTGCTTTTTTAGAAATTGTAGAAATACTCATATTAGTAAGGCTAAAACAATCAACTAGATTCAATTAGTGTATACTAATTGCAGGTCTTTTGTTTTTAGGCTCAATTTGAGCATCATTTTGAATATCCTATCCCTTTAGAAAAGATAATACAAAAAATACAATCATCTTGTTAAAGCTTTATTAATGACCTAAAAAATTTTTCTTCAGCAGATACAGGCACTGTACAGAATAATAGTAGTCATAGAAATTATTCAGCAGTTTCTTGGGAAAGACCACTGAAATTGAGGAGTAAATCACCTCTTCAGAAGAGTTTCCGTCTAAAATATTCTATCCAAAATACAATCATTAGCCCTTACCAAACACTTTCTTTTTGTGTTTGGGGCATTCCTATGATTTTTTGTTCTTCCTATATAGAAAGCACTTGATTACAATGATCGTGAAAATATCTGCCATCTCTCTGGGCTATTTGTGGTATTTTTTCGTACTGAATTCTCAAGTGGCAGAAAATTGAATAGTCTTCTAATGTATTTTCTCTTTAAATAGCAAACAGAAGGGAACAAAAGGCTATGAAAAATGCTGCTGAACCTCTCTTCACGCTAGACATAATATGATGCTAATAGATATCCCTCTGATATTCAAACAACAAAAGTTTTATTTTTCAGTTTTCTTTTAAACTACAGTAACCTCTGAAAAATAAATTTACATAGAGAAGGAAGAGAAGCAGAGAAGAGGAAGACTGGAAAGAAAGCAGAGAAATTGTCCATTAATGTTAGAATCTGTGCTGAGTTAGGAAACCTGAAAGCATGAATTCAAGTTTCACTTGGCAACTGCATGACTGAATAAAGTTTTTTTGTCCTGATGCAGACAGGAATTGTACAAGATTTACAGATACAGTAAAAGGCTTTTCAATGAGGTTGCTGCTGTCAGCACTGAGTGTTTTTCTGTGAGGTATTTTTTTCAAGCTTCTACAGGTAATAAAGAAAATATAGTAGTGCATGTATCTTATTTTCCCAACTTCACTGCTGTTTACGATGCTAAAAGGTAGGTGTTTTCTACATCTTGGTCTTATAATCTAATATTTAATTTAATTTAAAATATCTCTGTAATATTCGTAAGTTCAGAAAGATTCAGTTTCCGTTGTATCTCTGTAGGCAGCCTTTCCAACCCATTTTCTTTTTTTATATGATGCATGTTTCCTTCAGTATATTTTGAGAAAATAATACCTTTTTCAATGGCGATGAAAGCTCTTTGGGCTTCATAATAATGCAATTTTAGCTGAATATTCTTTTGCTTCTGTTTCTTTTGTACTTCTGGTGCTGATACAAAATTTAAGGTTATGAATACATCTTAATAAAACTGTTGGTCTTTAAAGGAGGAACCTTTGTGTGATGAAGAGTTTCTGTGGTGAAAAGTTCTGTGCAATGAATCTGCTTGGAGAAGGGGGATTGTATCTCACAGTATGGAAGCAGTTGGGGCTGTTGGAGTAATTGGAAGCATGATGGAACAGAATTGCTCTGCAGCTTAATGTAAATAGGCAGCTCCAAAGGAGGAGCTGGGAGCACATATGGAATAAGTTCTCCAGGAACAAAGCTGTCTTTGGAGTACCTTCTGGGGAAATTTATGTGAGTAATTAGCAACACTGAATTGGGACAAACAAATCATCCTAGTGGAAATGATGTCACAGTAGAATGAGGAACAAGAGTGAAAGTGAGTGTGAAAACAAATGTGAGAAACTAATGATGCTTGATGTGTTGCATAGCTAAGGACATTACTTTTGTTAAAAATGCAGACTGCATGTTGTCAAGTTTAGTGCAGAGCTGCTTAGAGAGAAGAATCAAAATGAGTATCTGCAGGGAGACAGACCACGAGATTGTCAAGAAAACAGGAATTTTGACTTCATGAGTTTCCTGAAGGTCAGTCTTATGATGCTCTCCTTTCTGTTTGTTCCTTGGCATAATTCTGAAATGTGGTTTAAAGTTCTCAATGTCCAACAAATTAATGTTATTAAAATGGACACCAGAGTGTCTGAGTTAACATCTATGATATCAAGGTGGATTTTCTTTAGTTTCATTACAAGTATATGTATATAATTACCTATATCTGTCTCTGTTGTCTCTATATCTCCCCCCTTTTTAATTTTTTTTTCTTCTTCACTGATGAACTGTTAATAGAGTGGGTTCTTGTTCCATATTGTGAAAACCGAAAGCTGTTTTGTACATGCTTAGAAATGACTGCTTATGGGAGTAGGTAACATTAGCAAATGGCTTCCTTCAGGTCCTCTGCTTCTTTCATTACTCCTGCAAATTAGTGGAGCCCAAAAGTTCATATTTGAAGGATGAACTCTGCAAAGTCAGCATGAGAGGAAAGCTCGGGTTTGGAATAGCTTGGTTTTGTTATGTTGTTTTATGCCAGAATTTACCATGTTTGATTGTACATTTTGTCAAGGTTGCTGGTTTTTATCTCTCTGGTGAGCAGAAGGCTCCTGCAGGCAGAACAAAAAGCTCTTGGGGAGTCGTTTGTCAGGTAATCCCATTGTTAGAAAAATGCTCTCTCAGGAGAAGAAAATCTGTGCTATCTTCACAGTTGTGAGAATACATTGTGCCACTGTGAAACCTTGGGTGTTGGCTATCCTCTTTCATTTCATACTTTGTCCCTGGGGCACTTGTGCTTCTAGTCAGCTTGCCCTCAGAGGACACCCATCCATCTTCTGGTGTCTCTCTTGATGGTTCGAATGGTGGCAGCAGGAAGAGTAGTAGCTGATTTGTTTCCTACCGTAACACCTGTTAGTGGGTGATTGTGGTTCTGGCTGTGATGCTTGGCTGTCTGTAATCAAGCACGCACCAGGTGACAATCACATGGCATATTCAGGTGTCCAGCACGTGGCAAACATGTCAGGCACGTGCCTGGCACGTCATTCACATGCCAATCATGTGCCCAGCACATGACATTCACATGTCCATCATCTGGCAATCATGAGCCCGACACTTTTGTACAGAACAAAATTTGAAATGTAGTGACTCAGTGTTGCTTGGCCTCTAGGGCTCAGAGGCTGTTCCTCATCTTTCTCATTAATGTTTAAGTTCGTGTGAGGATATTTGAAAAACCATTATCACTTAATTTGATTAATTCTTAAATAAATGAAAACCCCTGCAGAAATGCTTGATATAAGAAGTATCCAGTATAAATGATCTGTGCTTTGGTTTGTGTATGAATTCTCCTAGCGAGGAAAGTTTCAGAATTTGCTGAAGCAGCAAAAAATCAGTAATGTGGAATGAGGTTCAGTCAATGAAGAGTGATAAGTATAGTGATCAATAACTGAGTGATTTGTGAAGAGCAGTTGATGACAGTGAGTGGGTGTTGGTTCCAGATGTGTTTGTGCTCTAGGAGCAAGGCAGGCTGAATATACTGCAAGGTAAGCCATTCCCATTTCCTTCCTGACAGTGAAAGTTGATTACAAATGGCATTGTTTGGCTGGATTTAAATAGTGCTAAGTAGAATAATGATGATTTTGTCTAAACTAGGGAAATGAGGGATAGGATGGAGTAGTCTCTTGCGTGCAGTGGCTTAGGGGAAGGTCGCTTATTCAGTTGTTTGGTTTTAGGCTGTGGTTTTGATGGCTTTGCTTACATGCAGTGTTCACTCTTCATATGCCTGTGTGACAAACAAAATGAAAATGTGACAAGGATTTCAAATGGATTGCCATTAAAATGAAGCAAAGGTAAACAAATGTGTATTGAGAAATTATTTTTTTTAGACTAGATTGCCCATAATTCAATACTTTTTCTTCTTTCAAATAAACTTTTCAGGGAAGAAACAATACATAGGTTTACAATTGAAGTAGTAATTTGACATTGTTTGGATTTTTATTACCTTATAGAACTTCTCTAATTGGTCATATACACAGTGACTATTCATTTAATGAATTATAGCTTTGTGAGCTATACACTCAACAATGAAGTTTTAGCTGTTGTAATCCTTGTACTTTTTAATCAGTAAAGGTTTCCCTTTGCTGACTTTTGTCATATAAATTCTTACTTTTGTGGGTAATCCCATTAAAATTCTCTGAGACTGCTAGTGTGAATAGTCTGGTAGTCTGGATCTAAATTAATAAAGGAATCTCATTTCTATTCTTCTGGAGCACAGGTATATAAAACACTTTAAGTGTTCTTTAACCCAAGCTGTAAAAGATACTATAAATTTAAAAAGTGACAGTTTCTATAATACATCGCAAGAACAGCAGAAATCATGGTGACTGCTGAGATGCTGAAATCACTATGACTTTCCTTTAGTTAAAAGGGAAATGGAGGTCTAATTCTGCTTTTCTTGCACTGTTTTTATGCCATTGACTTCAGTGGCTGTCAACCTGACTTGCATCTGTGTAGGAGTATAAATAAATACATCTCGCCATTTCAGGGAAACTGATCCAGTTAGGTGTCTGGGTTTTTAGGGGGAAGAGCACCATATTGTAAAACTCTGTCAATAGCTAATGTATTTAACTTTTCTCTAACTTCTCTAAAAAGTTCATTTAGATCAAAGTTGTGTACATGTCCAGCAACCTGCAGTGTTTTAGATTATTGGGGTGAATTGGAGAAGGTAATTCTGAGAAAAAAAACACTTGAAATATCAGACAGTTTAATATTTTGTCAAGTATGCTAACCTTTTGCCATAAAATTATTTTTCAAAATGAGATAATCTTGAAAATTTCATATATATTTTATCAGTAGTATTAAATGAATTTTAAGGCTAATGAATGTTTTAATGCAAAGTTGAGTCATCATTCTGAAAAAAATAAATAAATAGTGGAGCAAATCCCAGGGATTTTGTAAACTTGTTCTATGTAAAACAGTTTATAAGATGCTTCATCTGAATCAGCATGCCTGAAGGAAGAAACTTCATAGGTCTTCCAGAACTTTGAATTCTACCATGCATGACTTTGCAGAGCTTTTCAGCATTTTCAGCCTACCTGACAGGTTGAGAGACGTTGCAGATGGCCAGCAGAGCCCGAAAGATTTTACACATTCAGCAGCTGTCATTTTTGCAGATCACAGTGGCTGAGCAAAGTGCTCAGGCTTCCCAAAAGCAACAACTCAGGGTCTGCTCTGTGAGCACTTGCCGCACAAAAGTGCTGCCGTGAAAGTCTCCCAGAGAAAGCTGGAACACATCAGCTGTTTTACTTTCTCTGTGTGTGTGTGTGTGGTGTTATTCCCATGCTTTCCATGGTTCTTTTTCAGAAATTCATCCAATCATAGAAGGATGTTTCAGAAAGTACCATTGATGCTTTTTAATTATTAGCAATGCATGCTATATAAAGCCCAGCAAAAAAAAAAAACCCGACATGGGGGTGGAATCCTGAAGGTGGTGGTGCAACACAACACTTTGCATGGAAAAGATGCATAAAAATATACAGATTTCTGCAAAAACTGGGAAAATCTTTCCTATTTTAGAAGCTTTGTTTTGTATTTTGGCATTGATAAGGCACTGTCGTTGATTAATGTGTTTAGTAAGCTCCTGGGCCTCTCTGGCAGGTTTTAAGTTTTGGAANTTACTTTCTCTGTGTGTGTGTGTGTGTGGTGTTATTCCCATGCTTTCCATGGTTCTTTTTCAGAAATTCATCCAATCATAGAAGGATGTTTCAGAAAGTACCATTGATGCTTTTTAATTATTAGCAATGCATGCTATATAAAGCCCAGCAAAAAAAAAAAAACCCGACATGGTGGTGGAATCCTGAAGGTGGTGGTGCAACACAACACTTTGCATGGAAAAGATGCATAAAAATATACAGATTTCTGCAAAAACTGGGAAAATCTTTCCTATTTTAGAAGCTTTGTTTTGTATTTTGGCATTGATAAGGCACTGTCGTTGATTAATGTGTTTAGTAAGCTCCTGGGCCTCTCTGGCAGGTTTTAAGTTTTGGAATATACTCCTGGGCTATGCTGTGCAATCAGTAATTTCAAACTTTTAGAAGCAAAGGGAAGCAGCAGTTCCTGCTTTGGAGGGGAGGTATGGGCTTACGGCCTCTAGTTTGTCTGTTTTTGTGCATTTCCATACTTTTATTGTCAAACTATATATGTCCAAATTCCAAATGGGTAACATATTTCAGAGATCTTGCATCAACAAACACTTACAGAAATAATTTCAAACCCTCCTCTTACACTTAGCTTAAAAGCTATTTTCATGTTTACCTTATAAGCAAATTCTCCCTAATAAGCCTTGCCTTCATTTTCCATACAATTTAACAGAGGAGTGAATTACACTCGTGGGAAAATAATGCAAGGAAAAAGCTAGTGCAATAAATATCTCATTGCCCAGGACATCCTCTTAGGTCCTGATATATTTTATGATGCATTTTCCTGGACGTACACTGGCACATACCCTCACCCCGTGGGATTATTGCAATCATGCCTTGAAAATATATTTGCATTCACTAATAGTGAATCACCTGAATTTATCCCAAATAAAAAATAAATCATCCCACTTTCTGTATTCAGTAATTAGATTCCTTTTGCACATTTTTATTTTTGATGCATAAGCGTTTCTATAAATGGATTACATCTGGGTACTGTGATGAAAAGGTTATTAGAAATGTGACACAGACAGATAGTCCTTGTGTTAAAATAATTCCCCAGTGGCATAAGCGAAGCTCTACGTTGGCCTTGTGTGACTGTAACAAAAGATTTTAGCTGCTGCTCTGGGACACTGTGTCATCCCAAGGAAACATAAATAGGTCCAGGTCCCCCCAGTTTGTCTTTCAGATTTTTTTACTGCTATATATCCAGGACAGTGTGATTTGCTAGACATTATTTTTAGATCCCTAGTATTGATGAAGAAATTCAGATAGATGTATAGTTGACATGCAGAAAAATTGTATCAGCCGTGGAGACAATAGCAAAGGCATTGTCTGTCAAGCCATGACAGAGAATGTGCTTTTAAGTTCCGTAGAATATGTTTATACTTCTCAACTAAAATAGTAAAAGAATGCATGCTGTAAACTGTAAGAGCAGAAATTATGTTCATGTTACCATGAATGCAGGGGTGAATGCAGTATTTAAAGAAAATGCAATCCAAAGTTTCAAGTGTAAGACAAACAACAATAACTTTCACAAGCACTTGCAAAAACATCTGCTAACCTTTCCAAACACAACAGACTTTCACCTTGATGTGTTTGCATTGCTTGGAAAATGATCTGCTCTCCATTAAATTCAACACTAAATGGCCCAGTGGGTGTAATGAAGCAATAACATAATAAAAAAAAAATCCCTATACTTGTAAATGCTGCCAGAGCTATCTGAATATTTTATAATGAGCAGATAATCTGAAAAAATGGTTCCTGCTGTGAAAGCATAAATGATAATATTCAAACATAAGACCTTTTCATCAAGGTTTTTTTAAACACAGGCGTTTTTAGAAATGCATTTAGAGAAATGCAAAAGTAGAACTTTCTGTTTGGTTTAGAAATATTCTCCAAAAGGTAACTGCTGGAAGCACTAAAATTGCTCTCTTTTGGTCTTCTGTGGTTCCTATGGTTTTCAAGGTCTTTTGTTTAAAAATATCCACACAGCATTTCCCTAAAAGAAAAATATAACAAAACAGAGGGAGAGATTGTCTTTTTGGATATTTTTATATGTGGTAAACATTGCTATTTACTAGGATGTTAGAAGGTTTGAAAATTCAAATCATAAAACTCTGAAAATCTTTGGAAATTATCTTTCAAATGACAACAAAGAGTAATTTCTAAAATTGCTTAGATTAAAACCAGGGCAGGGATTGTGCCCAATTCCCAGCATTTCTCCTGAATCAAAACAAAACAAAACAATCTTATTTTTAGTTATCCCTTGCTTGTAGTCTTTAATTTTCTCTTCCCCACTGTTACTACATTTATTGCCAGTTTATTTTATTTCATGTCTAATGGCTACATTTTTTTGTGCATAACAAAGATTTTAGGGGTTTAACTGTCTTTCTGAAAATTATTATTCTTTATTCTGCAATGTTTGGGGTTTTTTTTTGGGAAAGTGATGGTTGTTTATTTTTTTAAACAAAATTCCCACAGAGCTTATTCGTCTGGCTTGCCTTTTTAATTATTTTCCTGTTTCATTTTGTAGATGTATTTTCATCAGCATATTGCCAAAATACTTATTTCTGAAACACTTAATCATAGAAGAAAAAGTGACCGTGTATCCAGAGAGAGAACCTATCAGCAAACTTGTCACAAACAGCAACTGAAACTTAATTTTAAAAATTGCCTACTTGGATACAGTGGTAGTTAGTGATTGTATTGGAGTGTTAAAAATGGAACTTACTTGTCTGCAAAAATGAGTTGCTCGTTATGCCCAAACAGCTGTTCATGCTCTTGCTTTCTGCTGAGATAAAGTTTTGATTGGATATTTAGGTACTGGGTAAACTGAAGATATTTAAGGTGGAAAATGGCACTTATAGGATATCTGGATGACAGGTTTCAGGCTGATTTTACATATGGGAGTCCATCCAGAAAGACTGTAAAATTGATTTTTATTTATGAAACCAAAAGTAATATTCTTGTATTAGCCATAGTGTGGCCAGCAGGACCCAGGGCAGGGATTGTGCCCCTGTACTGGGTGCTGGTGAGACCACACATCAAATCCTATGTTTAGTTTTGGGCCCCCACGCTACAAAAGGGACATTGAGCTGCTGTAGCATGTCCAGAGAATGGGAATAAAGCTACTGGAGGGTCTGGAGAACAAATCTGGTGAGGAACAGCTGAGGGAGCTGGGATGTTTTAGTCTGGAGAAAAGGAAGGTAAAGGGGAATCTTACTGATCTCTGCAGATACCTGACAGGAGGGTGTAGCCAGGTGGGGGTCAGTCTCTTCTTCCTGGTAACAAAGTGATAGATGTCCTCAAGTTGTGCCAGCAGAGGTTTGGACTGGATATTAGGAAAAATTTCTTGAACAAAAGGGTCATCAAGCCCTTGAACAGGCTGCCCAGCAAAGTGATGGAGTCGCCATTCCTGCGGGTATTTAAAAGATGCGTGGATGTGGCGCTTGGGGACATGGTTTAGTGGTAGACTTGGCAGTGCAGGGTTAACAGTTGGACTCGATGATCTTAAAATCTGTATCAACCAAAAGGACTCTGTAATTGTAATTCCCTATTCTATTTTCCCCTTCCCTTTAAAACCTGCTCTAACTGCCTGCCTTCTCAGAAATATTGCTAAGCCCAAGGTTTTGTCTAGCCAAGGCAGCCTGAATTGCGGTCGGATGTTTCTGTCCCTTCTTTTTGAGCTCAGTCAGCTCCGACTGCCGTTGACAGGAGTTTCAAGGCTGTGAGCACAATTTCCATATGTGGAAATGAGGAACATGGGAAAAGTAATGCACTGCAGGTTGCTTGACAACAACAAATTTTCTTGGTAGGCAGAGCCCGCATAGCTTGGCTGGCTCTAGCGTTTGTCATGTTAATTACTGCCTCAGGTACAAGGTCTGTACCACGATATACTGCTGGTGGAGAGGGAAGTGACGAAACACAAACTGCTCACTTTACCTGCATGGGAAGAGTATCCCTCTAGACCTGGGTACCACACATGTAGCTGAACCTGTGTCTTTTCCTGGCCCTATTTTATGCCGAAATCTTTGTTTTCACAAGGACCATTTCTGAAAACAGATTGAATAAACAGCAAATGAGGGAGTTTTTGTGGCTTGTAAGTCATCACAGTAGTGCTTCTCAGATTTTAGAAGCTGATGTTTGCAAATTAATTACTTGGCCTTTAAATAGTTCCAAACCACCCAAAGTGCTCCATTATGTTAGCACAGGCTTGAGAAATAGATATGTATTACTAGCTAATTGAATAACATATGGTGTTGATTAGTGCTTAGCTCTTTATATAGAACTCAATTAAAAAACTGACTGCAGTATATTTTGAGACTATGAGATGTCTGTTGGTTGCTTCTGGCACGAGAGAACTGCTGAACCAAGAAATGATGAACTTTTTTCTGTTTAGTCCATATATAAGTTTCTTTAGGATCTCTTGGTGCATGTGGCTCTCATGGGAGATAGGCTGGACTTGTACATTTGCTGCAGTACTGAATGCAGGGTTTCCTGAAAGATTTAAGTGCTCTCTGGGCAAAGCAAAACAAAAGCCCAGGCTTTTATTTTCTGTGCTATTGCTTAAGGTATACAAATATACAATGAGCCTATTTCAAACAGAGAAGTATCTATTCTTATAGGGTTCAGTTTGCAGAGATGCATTTCTTGGGAGGAGTCGTAGGACAGAGACATGAAATTATAAAGCTCTCCAACCCCAAGTAACATCAATCTCATTTTGCCTCTTTCCCCCTGAGCAATAAACATGCATGGAAAACCTGCCTTTATTTCTTTTGCTTGATGCAGTTTTTGCTTAAGAGATTATTTTCCTCTTAGACTTCACAAAAACACCTGAGATGATGATGATTATGATCTTCTTATTATTCCCTTGGATGATTGAAGTGGTGTAGCAGCCAGCAGCAGTGATCAAACTGGGAGGAGCTGATAGGATACAGAGAAACAATAAACAAGAAAATAAGATGTTTCTCTCCCTGCCTTTTCTTGCCCCCTGCTTAGATGCCTCTTTTACCCTATTTTGTGTGGAATTTTTAAAGAGAAAAATTGGTAAATATTGGCTTCAGATGTGATGTGATCTGAGTTGTATTAGGCAGACAGAAAGAAGAGATAGTGAGTTTTATCCACAGTTTTATCACTGACTAGTAATTTAGCTCTTGGGTGTATGACCTGACAAACTCTTCCTTGATTTTTAGGAGCAAGTGATTATTCTTGCTACTAAAACTCATAGTAGAAAAGCCTTCCTACAGTGTAAAATTACTTAATGCTTATATTTTCCAGATTTTCACATCAAATTTTATTGTATTATATGCTATTTGCTATTTAAATTTAATCTGAAAGGCTCAGAACAAAGGAAGTCCTGAGAAATCGATTGGTTTCTAAAAAGCATTTCAGATCCCAGTAGGTTCCTATTCCACAGCAGCTCTTCCAGTGAAATGACGTTCATGCACCCATTCATCCATCCAGAGAAAACAGATGAGTCCTGCAGCGTATCCTGAAGGTTACTCAGGTCATTTGGGAGGGATCTGTGTTTCACAGATGCAGTGCTTTCACCGTGAGTGGCCTTTCACTGCTCTTCTGTTTAGTCCTTTTTGTTGTGGGTTTGTTCTGCCACAGCCGTGATCTGCAAAATTTGGCCATTCATGACCTAAATCTCTCAGGGCTCTAAACCAGGAGCAGGTGCAACCCTGAGCAAAACTGGAAAGCTGCAGTGTTGGGATCACCCAGTGATAATGGGGGGTGGATATTTTATTTTTGTATTCTTTATCCTTTCCCCAGGCTGCCCTGCCCCCACCATCTATGTTTAAAATAGATGGCAATATGATCATTTTAGGCTTCTCCCAGGAATAAATTTCTAGAGCTAGCATTTTATTCAGTGACATCAATTAAAGGTTGCAAAGGCAAGTTGCACTCGTTGGCTTTTTGGTAGAGGCATCACAAGTACCCAATGCAGCAGGGAGTTTCAAGCAGCATAACATAAATAGGAACACTTTAGCACAGAAATTTGATTTTTGGGAAGGATGCTGCCTCATACCACAGTGTGAAAAAGATTCTTAAAAGGCTGATCCAAAAGTCACTGTGCTACAGAGACTTTTACCAACTGGTGATGTCCTATCACCTGAAAGATATAGCACCAAATTTATGAAGTTTGAAAAGATAAGAAGATTCTGATTATTACCAGAGGTCCTTTTGTGTAGCATGCCAATAACATCCCCCAAATATCTGGAAGTTGACAAGGTGATGATTGAAAAGAGAATATTGATAAATGATCAATCTCTTTTTTTCTCTTTTCTCCTTTTTTTTTTCTTTTGAAACATCGCATGAAGAACAATTTCTTGAAAACAGCTGGTATCTCTCAATATTTGTTATCTGTTGATATCTCAAAAATTGAGTATTATTATTAATTGCAAAAGTTCAGTCCTTTTAATGTTTAGAGAGACATTATCACAGGCAGAGCAAGATTCATCCCATCTAACTTGAGATCTACAGCACAGACATCTGCAAATGAAGAGGAATACTTTTTTCTGACAACAAAATGCCTGAGTTTATGCTTCAGTCTGCTTATATAGTGAGATGTCTCTCTATAGGCCTTTTTGGTGAAATTTAAAGTGTCTAGGAATAGAGCAGAGTCTGGGAATGAGTAACTGAGATGCAAACATCTGCATCTTTGATGATTGCTACTTAAATGTCTTTCACAGTTTTGAAAAGAAATATTAGAAATCCCTGATTGTAATTAGTGGACTTTAATGCCCTGTCCATCTTTTCTATCCTTCAGCTATTACAGAAATGTATTTATTGTAACAACCTTTTGGGAAGTAGACAAGGAGATATGCTTTAAGATGTTTAGAATCATAGAATGGTTTGGGTTGGAAGGGACCTTAAAGATCATGTTCTGACAATTCTGCCACAGGAAGGCAACCTTCCACTAGACCAAATTACACAAAGGTCCATCCAGCCTGGCCTCGAAACATTCCAGGGATGAGGAGTCCACTTATTCCAGTGCCTCACCACACTTATAAGGAATTTTTTCCCTAATATCTAATCTAAACACATCCTCCTTCACTTTGAGGCCATCCCCCTTGCCCTATCACTACAGGCCCTTGTGAAAAGTCCCTCTCCAGCATTCTTGTGAGCTCCTTCAAGTACTGGAAGGCTTCTCTAAGGTCTCCCTGAAGCCTTCTCTTCTCCAGGCTGCATGGGGTCATTCATCAGTGGCAAGAAGTCTGCATTAAATATAACAGACTTAGGTACACAGTGGTCTCTGGGATTCATCTACTCTGTTGGCCTCTTGAATGTCCCCAACATGTCTGAGTATTATGTACACAAAGCTAAAGTCACAATGATTGATACAGTTCTATGCTGATAAGATGGTCTGGAAGCAGAACAATTAGCTGTAGTATAAATGAATAAAATTTCCTTTTAGTTTTCTTGAATAGAAAATGTGTCATTGGCTTGCAGCTAAGAAGGTAAGGATTGTTTCAGGGAAGGATGAGATTTCTAATCCCTTACTTTTAAGCACATTTAGGAAGAGAAATCCCCAGGAAGTAGCTATGTTATCTAAGCCAGCAAACACCACGAATTGTAGTTGTGCTGGTTTTCCACATGGGACAGTTTTCTACTCCACAAAGCTATAATGTCGTGCAAAGTTCATTTTACTGGTAAGCATCATTGAGCCAAAATTGAGTTCAGAGCCTCAGGGAAAAGAAATGTAAGCATTTATCCAGAGTGCTATTTAAATTGGCATGAAATTTTGGGATCTTGGTTGCCTAGTTCACTCATTTCTAGTACTCTGCAGGCTTCAACAGGGCCCCTAAGATTGAGAAGCTAGATTTCTTTTATGGGGGAAAAATAGTTACCTGCAAAACTGATGACTTTAAAAGATACGTAACCAGTACAGTAAACATGAACTCTATAAAATAATGGTAGCAAAAGAGAGTTTTCATTTAAAGCCTATCCTGATATTATCAAGCCAATAAGATACTGATAACAATTAAAAATGGCTTTTAAAATTAGGATTATATATTTTTTTCTAGTCATATTCCATGTAATTTTCCAATAGGATGAACTAAGCATTCTTTTTCTTACCAATTAAAATTGCTGTCTAAACATGTTTACTCCAGAAAATGGAAGTATGCAGTGATGCATGCATGAGCTTGAAGGCCTGTTGGTTTCATGAATTAGACTGCATGTGTGTTGGTTTAAACACTGGAGGATCTTTACAGATTTTATGGACTTGATATATTTTTTTCCTATTTCTTTAAAAATATTAGTTGGAGTGGTAAATTGTATTTTAAAAGTATATCTGCAAATTATACTCAAATCTCTCCTTCTTTATTGCTTGTTACCTTTATTTACTTGTCCATTAAGAAATATGGAGTAAGAATGACTCAGAATGATTTAATCAGAAACTGACTCTGTTTTTAAAAAAATGTTCTTCACGTTTTCAATTTTTTCTTAAATGAATCATTTTGTGTCCAGTCAACATACTGAGTACTGCTGTGTAATGCTGTCTTTACAGCAAGGGGTTTGCACAGGTATGTAGTATTTCACTTCAGTCCTTTAACAGTGCCATTATATATTCAGAAATCACTGTATATCTGCAAAGAAAATGATGATGGACTGTAGTGTAATATATATTTCTGAAATTTCTATTTTCCTAATTCTTACCTAAACTGCAGTTATAAATTATCCCCTTCCTCCGAATTTTAGAGTGACATGGACATACACAAAAATGTATTGCAGCTCTAATGACATCACATGCTTTTCTAATGAAAGCACATGGTAGATGCACAAATCACTTACTTCCAAGGTGGAATTTCCCTTATGATGTTATTGTGCTGTTTTACTGAGTGTACATTTTGTAATTTTGCTTTCTGGAATGAGATTAGAATGCAAGACACATTCTATATGCCAAAAATAAGAGTTTCATGGATTAGACTGTTTTGACTGGAATATTAGAAGGATGCTAATACATGCTAATACACTTTATTAGGCTACCAGCTTATATGTGTAAATGTTTCAAAAGGAATGAGACATGCATACACATAGAGTACAACGTTTAGTTTAATAAATTATATTTGCTTACAAAGTTTTACATCTTGGTTGAAAAGTCTTTTATCATAGTAATCTTATGCCTATATGGCTAGCACTATAGGTCTCGAGATATATTGTGCTTGTAATTTTAAATTCATACTGCTCTCTAGTGGGGAATGCTTTCAATGCAATAGATTATATAAATATATATATAAAAAATATTTATATATATATTTATGTACAACATGCAGT
>VZRX01015088.1:218171-258654 GCA_013398075.1 Notiomystis cincta
TATAAACTGGGATTAC
Source organism: Notiomystis cincta (assembly GCA_013398075.1). Lineage (NCBI taxonomy): Eukaryota > Metazoa > Chordata > Aves > Passeriformes > Notiomystidae > Notiomystis > Notiomystis cincta. The sequence continues at coordinate 218,188 of VZRX01015088.1, forward strand.
TGGACTCTTACTGGCATCTAGACCAATTTGGTAAAACTACTTCTATTTAATGCTTATAACTGCTTTGATTAAAGAATGAATTTACTAATTTAAAAATGTTTTAGACAGATGAATCTTTGGAGTGAACAATATCTCTAGCAAACTCCAGTAGGGCCGAGAGTTTGGTACGTTTATGCTTCTCCCTCTCCTAATTAGGAGAAATATGCTGTAGGTCTTCCAAAAAACCTCAGGTTTTCTCCTGAGCTTCTGCATTCTCACAATGTCTTTTTCTTTGGAGTGAATTGTTTAGCCTGCTTTCTCATCTCTTGCTTTCAACACCTACAATCCTACATAAGAGTTGACTTTACACAGAAGCTGAAATAATACTGACAGATCTAGTTGGGTGAGGTTTAAATCTACAGCAAGTGTAGAGGTCCTCTCAGACCTGGGTCTGTACTTTCTTAAATGGGGCTTAGTTGGCCTAAAAGAACACCATGCTAATTAGATAACAAGCAACTCTGAGAACTGAGATTGAAACAGATTGGAGTATTGATAGACTTTAGATTTGCATCTTTAGATAAATTCATCTTTGTGATTTGATTTGAAGGCAATAAATGTCTTTAAATCCTTGGGACGTCTGGCAAAAAAGTTAAGCTGATGAAATTTAAGACATTTGAAGCTATCTGCAGAATGATTTGCAGTATTTTGTTGTAATCAGACCCAAATCTGGAGGCTTGTTTAGACTTGTTTTAGACATTGAAACTTTTCTGAATCTGGCATTAAAGACCCATTTTCTTGTGTAGCTGCAATAATCTTTTTTTGTCTCTAGGTTGATTGATTTGTCAATTAGAGACCAAATAGTGTCATCGTATTTAAGGCTGCAGTAATTTTGTCACTCAAAATATAGATTAGATTCTTTGTCTAGACCTTCATTTATTCACTAAGTCTGGGTGAACAAGCACTTTAAACATTTATATGGTATATAAAGGTCTCATCAAAATGCTAAGTTGGTATAACATTTTGCATTCCTTGAATAGTAAATTAGGTTTGCAGTGCTCAGAGCATTTCTTCACTTTTAATCGTGGAAGCTCACGGTTACATTGGTTGCACTTGAAGTTCTGCAGATGGGATTATCTTCTCATTTCTGTAGTTGCTGCTGTCTGGTATTAGCTGAATCTAAGTTAACTATCCTTCCATTATAATCCTGGGTGGTTAAGATAAGAAACTAAGAACATGTTTATTTGTCTTTGAACTACTCTAAATGAGAAAGTTATGAAGTTATTAGACTTGGGCTTGAAAGTAATCACAGGAAGTAGAGAATGACTGGGGTTGCTAAATATATAATGAACTCAAGGGTGAGGTCTGTGCATTTAAGCTTAGTGAACTAATACATAAGGCAGGTATTTTTTCTTCTGTTAATTATACCTTCTCCTCCTTTTTTCTGTTGGCTGAAGTGCTATTTTCTCTCACACTTTTTTTCTCAGCTCCTGCAGTGTTCTAATCCTTTCTTAGATATGTTATCACAGAGGTGCCACATCCACATCTGATGGGCTCAGCTTTGGGCACTTGGCTGTCAAGTTAGTCAAGTTACACAGCAGAACTGAAAAACATGAACAGAAAGCAAAATATACGAGTGGGAATATAATATTAAAATATAAAATGCAAAAGATTATTTTCTGCCTTTTAGTGGTTTGCAGATGTTGCTAACTTGTGTATGTTATTCTGTGTTCTCATCAATTTTCTCCCATATGTTTTTTTTTTCCTGACCAGAAAACATGAAGAAGCCCTGGAGCCCTGATTTACCAGTTGATAACCAGTCATACAATTCAGATTTCACATCTCTCCCAGACCGGGAAGGTGAGAAAGAATTAGCACCTGATGGCACTGAAGAAAAGAAGGAGAGAGAAAAGAAACACACCAATTTCACTTTGTGTAATGTTTGTAACATTCAGCTAAACTCTGCTGCTCAGGCACAAATCCACTACAACGGCAAATCCCATCAGAAGAGGTTGAAACAGCTCAGCAATGGAAATCTCAAAAGCGATAATGGTAAGCATAATAATATATAGACCTTTGCCATGTTTTGATCTGAGAATTGCAGTAGTGTGCACTCTGTTGATATATATGAATCTAAACTTTGTTTTATTCAGACAACAAATTCTTTGAAGTTAAAGCAAAGGCTTTTGGTGACTTCAAAGTGCTGGAGGTCATCCCTAGCATGAGCATCTGGCAAATAGCTAAACATATACCATCTGTGTTTTTACAAGAGTTTTCATTTTATATTTTGTTTACATAATGATGTTGATCCAGATTCTCTCTCATTTCATTAGCATTTTGATGGTTTTCAGCATAATCAGTGATATTCCATATTTCACAGTCTACTAGAAAGGTTATCCTTGTTAGGGGCATATTTGCTTTTAATGGATGTAAGGTGGTTGTGAAATAAATGGGAACAAGTGCGTTACACAGAAATACATTCCCAAACTCATTTCACTTTAGCTTGCTTATTCCATGGGTTCAACCCATAGCTGGCATAAATTTGTTTAAAGACCATGGCTTAAGTCAAACAGAGATGGAACAAAGTTTATTTTGACTTTAATCTATTTCATAGACAGCTTTGGGCAAAGCATTTTTTAGTAGGTGACATTATCTTCTGTTATCAGAGTGAACTGTGATCCCCAAAGAAAAACACATTTGTGGCTTTTCGTCCTAAGGCAGATTAGATAATAGAGGCAAATGATGGTCCCTGACAAGAAAAAACAAATTACTATGTTGCAATTTTCTTAATAACAGGAAGTACTCAACTTTGCTCTACCATGTATAGAGTTGTACTGCATTGTTCTATCTGCTTCTGTGCACCATGTCAGAGAAATAATTGCCTTAATATGGTTTACTTAGGACTATCAGACTTTTTATTCATATCACACATGTTGCTTACTATTTTGTGCCTTGAGTTGCTTCCTGCCCCACCTGTAGAAGGATAGGCAAAAAAGTAATCCTTAGATAGAACTTCATATTATTATTTTAACAGTCTCTGCTTTGTTCCCACTTTAAGAGTGGGGAATTACATTGATATTTTGCAGAAGCATGTTGGATGTGAGTGCTTTTCTGTGTATGAGGTGTTGCTCATTTCTGTAAAACACAATAAAACAAATAACACCCCATAATATTCAACAATACAATTAATTTTGTCTTTTAGTGGCAGGCGGGACTGCAGCATTTGGCAATGTTCAGAGTTCAGGCTTAGAAAAAAATGATGCTACCATTAGTAGGAGCTGTGGAAATGCATAAAGAAAGATTGATTCCTTAATTGATTAAAGGTGTAATGTGGTTATCCACAAATGCATTCTCTATAAAACCAAATAAACGCAGTCTAATTTATTGCTGTCTTTAGTTAAGGAGAAATTGTTATTGTTATTATTAGCACAGCAATTTTTCTAATGATAGAAAGATTTTTTTTCTGCAGTTCATTTTTTCCACTTTAATCCATGATAATGGAAGAATTAGTAATTAAGCAATGCTGAAATTAGTATCAAAGAGCTTCAATCATGCTTCAACATTTATATTCTGGAGAAGCTCAAACTAGCAGTATAGTAGCATATTTCTTATTTCCTCCTTAAAAGTATCCTATGTTGTATGTAGCTGCATCCATTTGTAGTCAGAAAATAGCTGATTGACTGTCTAGCTCTTTGCTTCAAAGTGCAATTATCTTGGGGGTTTATGTGAAATTTAAGAATTTTTTCAAATCTGGCAGATCTTTGAATATCATCAAAAATAGTGCTCCACTGAGAGAATAATGTAGGTTGGGTATATGGAAGGGATTTTTCCCATGTTACCAAGTTCAGTTCCCTTCAACTGAGTGTTATAAATTAGAGAGACCAGTATAAACTATTTCTTGCTAGAAGTTAGAGCTGAATTAGAGTTAGAGTTAGATTTGGAACTGAATTAGAGAATATTTGAGAAACCATCCTCCCTGGACTTGGAATAGAGATGCTCTTTGAGATGCCTTTTCTAAGTGGAGTAGAAATCAGAATATGAGAGTCCTTTTACAATAAGGTTTTGTCATAACTTGTATATCTGAAATATGGGCAACATTTCTGGGACAAATGATTGTTTTGTTGATGAGACCCCAGCAAGCTCAAGTGACATATGACCATGACTAAACAAATTATGACTTGACCATGGCAGTTTATCATGTACAGCAAATGGCACTTTTCAAAGGTCATTGATGTAACTGTTACACATGCACATTATTTTTTCAATGTATGTCGGAATGATATGTTATTTAAGAGAATGGTATTTCTGGTGTGGAAGTCTAATTGTCACAGAAGATACCTGTCATGCTTGATGTCCAGGTTAGTGACATAATAATTCTAGAGACTAAATTCTGCTGGAAATTAACACTATGTAAATATTCTGCTTTATGCACTATATTCTAAGGCTTTGTCATCGTAGTTACTCATTATGTCTCATGACATATGAGTGAAGCATCTGTACTGTGCACAAGGAAACTTAATTTCTAAATACAGTATTTCACAAACTGTGCTCTCAGTTGTACATGCCATTGCAATGCTGGGTGCTCACTTGGAACTAACACACATGGAAAGGTGGGGAAAAATACTGGAGTTGTGATTTCTCATTTTGTTTCATCTCCACATTATTCCCACGAGAGGATGATAGAAAGGGAGAATTGATTCATATGAAACAAAACCCCATGTTGTGTTCCAAAATAATTTTCAATGGACTGCTGAACAGAGGTAGAGTTCAGCTGTATTAGCATTTGACTGTGTAATTAGAGTTGTCATGCTACAGTCATCATCTTCCAGCTCTCTGAAGTAGCTTTTGTCTGTTGGATGCGAATGACAGGACATTTACTGTGTTTGAATATCTCTGCCTAATTTCATAAGGTAAGTTGCTTATGCACAGAGCCTGTTAACATCTACAAACCTATAATCAGTAAATAATGTGCCTTGTGGGGTTAAAAACAGTGCTTCTTTGCTGCTCTGTTGGTATCTGGACTATATTTGAATAACCAGATATACTCTGAAAAGTTTTGTTGGTTGCATATCTGTCTGTTTGGCAGCTCTACTGTACGATACCCATGTGTTTCCTTGCTGGGGCAGAGCAGCCTCAGAGCAGCACACTGTGCAGCCCCAAAAGGGCTGTGAACATGTGAACCCAGGGTTTCTTGTCTCATTACTTGGTACAGTGGTTTGTGATGACTTAACAGGACATAGTGAGACATCAGCACTTCTGCTACTGAGCTGTATATGCCTGGGAGCAACACAATTTTCTGTGTACCTTCCTCCTTATAATTGTCTCTTATGTCTCTTAAAAAGACTTCTCACACTTTCCTCATTACACCCTATAAAATATTTTTCTTACCAGTGATTTTTCTGCCTTTCTGCTCTCATGCACACAGTGGAAAGGTGGCAAGTGGAAAGGTGGAGATTTTGAGTGTGTTTTGGGATTAAAAGAGGGCAAAATGTAGTTCCTATCTGGTCTGCTGACATTGCACCACTTCTCATAAAACCTGTCTGGACACCGTGGGAAGAGGTGACCTCTTGTTGGGAAATTGTTTATTCTGACCAGCAGGAGCAAAACTCATATTCCTACTGACAGAATGGAAAAATAACTCTGGATGCAAATGTAAAGCAGCACCAGTGAGAAAGCTGATGTTTCTAAAATTTTGTGTGAACCAGAATTTCTTCTGTGCATTCTTTTGTGTAAATTGCTGAATCATCGCGAGTGTGTGAGGCGTGGTTAGGACAAAACCTAAAACTGCTTTCCTCTGCGATACTTTCTATAATGCATTAGAGAACAAGTGGGAAAATAATGAAGGAGGTGAGCAATGTCACAAAATTAATAGAATTCCTTACACTTTAAAAACTGATTTCTGAAACATTATTCTTTTGAAACATAGGCGGCAGTGAGGCATTTGCTGGTAGTTTATTTATTTAGCTCTCTAAATTCATAACCCAGACCTAAGATTATCCAATTTAGTATGTTTTATTTACTATCTTTGAAACTAAACCTGACTACAGCTTTTTTTTCACTGAAGTTTCATTGACATAAAATTTTATTGTAGTGTCAACAAGGACATTGAGTACATGGAGAAAAGGAACAAAAAGCATCAGAATTGAGTATCTTTTTTGTCCCCCTTGCTAATTTCAAAAACCAAATCCCTTAATTCAACATTTAATATTATTTCAGAATGAATAACAATTTGATTGTTATGGTTATGCTATGAGTATTATGAAATATGCACTTAAAGGAATGTCTCTTTCCTACGTTTATTCTTTTTTTCAACCTCATTCAGTAGTTGAATATAGTTTCCTACAACAACTCTTAAGATGGCAATTTCCTAAAATCTATGTGATAAATTTTTTGCACACTGGTCAGAAAAATTGTTTAATATTTTGCAACTTTTCTTTTGTATCTAAATCCTGACTTTTTACTAATCTGTACGTAGGAAATTCAGGTGATTTTCAAAAACTACTTGCAGAGTTTCCTTCCTTGAACTTTTGTGCTGCTGTTTATTTTCTGTCTCTGTGCTGCTGTTGCATTTTACAGCTCTACTGTCATGTTTTGTGGTCATGAAAACTGATGGCATTGGGGTAGACATGTTCTAACTTTTAGGTGCAAAACCATCAAGTTAGGGCTTTCAGGGAAGAGATGTCATCTGCTCTTTTCATTGTGTTAGCCCTCCTTTCAGAGGAGCAGGATTGGATGGGACATTGGAGAAAAGAGGAAGTCTTCAGGCAAAGTATATTTTCCTTCAGAGCAGGTGATTTTCCATTAATTAGCTGGCAAGTAAGAATTGTCAGATCAGCCTGAGATGTCCCTGGAAGTTACGTCTCTAGCAAACTTTTTTTAATGTCCTATTCTGATGCAGAGCTTCATACCCAGTTAACAGTAAATCCAATATGTATTTTCCTCTGGTTTTAAGCTTCTGGTTTGTGGGTCATAGATGCCAGTATCTTGTAAAGCATCACAGCAGGTTCCTTCTGGGTACTTGTAATACCTCCCAAATGTCAAAGTTGGAAATTTCTGAGCAAGTAGGACTGGTTAAGGGCAGTGTTTTGGCACTTCCATTGCTTCCAGATGTAAATCTTCCTCCTTATTTCAAAGCACTTGTCTGTTTTCATCATATTCCTATTTCAGTTAGTGAGCTATTAACAGTTTCTGCTTTCAAGACCACTTTTGTAAGCAAGGTATGCTTTTAAATCACTATTTGCAGAATCTTTTTAATTTTTATTCAGAAAGGTAACATCACCATATAGGACATCATAGTTCACCACAAAGTTGCATGACAAGATGAATGAAAGAATCTAAATAGCCAACTCACACTAGCCACATTGCATGGTGTTGATATTTCCTCTAATAAGCATCACAGGATCTGCTTGGCTTTGTGAGTGTACAAGAAAGATGAATGTGGAGGTAAATGTGGACAAACTCTTCACATGTGTGCAAGTATCCATGTGGACTTGGTGTAGTTAGTTGTCTGCTATTACAAAGAAATGCAAATGGACATTGGTAAATTTTAATACAGATCAGTCACAGGTAAAGTTAAATTGGCACTGTAACAAGTTGTGTGAAGGCTGTGGGAAGGTTTCTTGAATGCACCTGGAATAACTTCAATAATGGTATGCAGTCACATAGATAAAATATATTTCAGTAAGTCCCAAAACATTCTTTTGGATTTGGGGGGAGAAATCTATAAACAATTTTTCATGTGGCAAATCTAGTAATTGGTCCACTGAATAGCGTGACAGAATTTAAAAAAAAAAAAGTAGAAATCTATAGAACTGTGATTATTAATTATGGATAATTCTTCAGAAGTTGGGGGATAAGTAGAAATTTATGTCTAAATATACTCTAAGTATTTTTGAAGTTCCTTATTGTTCATCAAGTGCACTTAAGGATGTTCTTACGTCTTCTGTTGAAGTATAATTCTGGTCTCAACTAGCAAATTCCTTTCTTTTTGTCATCTTAAGTGACAAATGAATAAAATGTGCTGTAGCAGCTTATTATCAATCAAACTGTTAAAAGTGTGTAGAGAATCACAACCATGAAGAACATCTGCCCAAGGTCTAAATGAGCCTCTAACTGCAGATTCAAAAAGTTACAAAGAATTCAGTTTTCTGCCTGAGTATAAGACTGCACAGATTCTCTTTCAATACCCCCAGCTGTATATGCCCTCCTTTTGGTACCACCTTGAAGTAAGATGCTTAGTAAATTGCCTTCTTCCAAAGGCCATGGATGTTTGTCCAACAGAAATTTGACAGTGGCAGCTGAAGCAAGTTTAGAAGTGTGTCCTTATTTGCTGCCTTTTAGCACACCTTGATAGAGTTTCTGAGAGCTGTGTGAAGACAGTTGGAGTACTTAGAGGTGTCCTCAACAGCTCACAAAGGCTGCTGTTGTGTGCAGGTTAGAGGGTGGAAATCTTCATCCAACGTGTGTCTGATTGCTACACTTAGTCTTCCATACTCATAGATCTCACTCTGGATATTCCAAATATTGTTCTGTCACAGTTTGCTTGTTCTTTTTAGACATTTATAATCTCATGTTTTCAAGGCATTTATATTGCTTCTAGGTGTGCAGCTCTTTCTTCCATATTGAAAAATAACTGCCCTTTATGTCCTCAAATTTGTTTTTAAAATACTCTTGAAAAAATGGGAGAGTTGACATCTTTCTCTTTGAACTTCTACTTAGCATCAACATAGCCTCTTCCTAATATTTTTTTAATCTGAACTAGTTTTTCTCTCCACTTAAAAGTTAATATTATTTTAGGCAAGTGAGATCTTCATGTTTTAACCGTAGCAGGAATATTAATAATCAATGCTAAATTATCTGGATAAAGTTCAGTTACACTGAGAGCAATATATGTCCCTCTGTGTTGTTTCTGAACTGTGTGAGGTGTTGCTCTGCCATTCTTTGCTTCTCCCTGAGTGTGGCACCATTCTCATTTCTGAGAACACTGGCATTTGATCTGGTACGTCCAGATAACAAACTGTTGAAACCTGTTTTGCAGGCTCTCCATTTAGTTCTGCTTATATCACTAGGTCCAATATAGATTATGATGACCATGGCTTCCATCCAGACCTTCTCAGTGACTTGCCTTCTTTTAATATGATGGGTTTTTTTTTCCCTGCACTGGCATCTGGTAGGCAACAGATCTTCTATGCGTCATGACTACGCGCTAAGTTTATCGACATTTTCCGGTATTAATGTCCTAAGAGCAAGCTTTTCTCATATTCAGTTGTTTTCTTACTTCAAATACAGGTCTGTAGTCTTCAGTGAGGCTGTAAAATGATAACTTTGTATGTCTCATGTAGCATTAATTCTTTAATTTTTAGGATATCATAGAATTAATGCAGAATTTTTGAGCTATATCTGAGGAGAAGAAAAAAATAGCAAATACCAAATGTGAGACAAATTTCACTACTGCTGAATTTTACTTATTCATGGCTTTTCTTTTCCTCTGATTTAAAATACACTGTCTTCCTGATAGTCATGTCACTGAAATCTTGAGTTCTCCTCTGACATATTTCTCAGTAGGGGAAATATACCTCAAGATCAGTGATTCTGCTGCTGTGGGAGTGAGTTAATCTGTATGATGTCTTTCCTTTGTTTCTCACGTTAATGCTTATAGGTTATCCTGGCTGGGGTCCCCATGCAGACAGCATTACAGATATATAGACATAATCAAGATTTCCCCCCAGTTTTTCCATAAATATGAAATTAGAGAGCTGGAAAGTTACACTAATTTGTAAGCAAAGCAGTTCACTTACTGTTTAGTAATGCTTTGTTAGTATTACTGTTTAATAGTGCTTTGTTCTGTAATAAAAATTCAGATTTTTAAAATACTTCTCTAGAAACTTTGTCAGGATAATATGTTTTGAAATGCAAGCCCTCCCTGGTGGGGATGATGTATAATTTATTGTACAGAATATAACAATTTTATGATTGTAAAAGCAATATTGAATGTTTCTTTTTTATAGGCTTTAGCAACATAATGACTATTAGATTAGAACCAAAGCTCAGACAGAGTTTTTCTCTGTGCTGAGTTCTAAAATGTTGTAGAAGAAAAAAGAAAGATAATGAAGGATAATTTTGTGATCATACATTTTGTTGACCTTTAAGCAATTTCATTCATAGTGAAGTACAGTGAAAGGAAAACTGGAAATGTAAAGATTATTCACTTTGATATTTTGACTGTAGTTGGTTAGTAATTTTGTAAAAAAATATTCAGTTAATGGAGTTTTCTTCTGTTGAATCTGTCTCATTTGGGAACACTTAACAACTCATCTGTCCCTTTTTGGCTAGGAGAACTCCATTCCTGCCTTTGATTAATTCTCATTCCATCCCAAAAGAATTAGCAATATTGTCAAAAAGTGATTAAAAATTTCCTCCTTCCACTTGCATTCCTGTTCTCAAACTCGAAAGAGGTTTGAACCTTGACAAGTTGCATTGTGAATTGACATTTTTTCCACTGGGCAAACACAATAGAATTTTGTTTTTCTCTCGGTCCACGATCTTATCTATTCTGATAATGTCCTATTTTTTTGTACAATGTTTTGATTTTCACCTTATTTCTGAATTTTATTTTATTTTTCTAAATTTGGTCATCAAACTGAAGAAAACTAATGATTACATGATCATATCTCTACTTAGCTCCATTTTCCCTGCAGCTTTGTGGAGAAAAAGACTTGGGTGTCCTTGTGAACAAAAAATTGAACAGGATTCATGAAGTACACACTGGGACAGTAACATGCCCAGTTTTGGGCTCCTAGGACAAGAGACACAGCATTGTAAGGGAAGAGCATCACCAGGATGGTCAGGTTACCCGAGCATGTGACTCAAAGAGAGGTTGACAATGCTGGTTTTGTTTACTGTGAAGAAAAAAAGGGCTCGTGGGGAATCTTTTTGGAGTATTCAACTTCCCTGAGGGGATTTTAGGTAGAAGATGGATGTACATGAAAGGGCAAGAGGGGAACATCACACATTGCAGAAAGGAAAGTTCTGGGTAGATATTTGGACACAGGCATTCAGAATGTCAGTGTAAAAGTGGGTGAGCATGGGAATAAGTTGACCAGAGAGGATGTGGAATTATTCTCTGGAGATTTTAAGAGCTTGACCTGATCTAACCTTGAAATTGTTTCTGCTTTGGGTAAGAGGTTAAGTTCCAGAGATACCTTTCCATCTGAATTTTTCTAAGGTTCTGTAGAAAATACTGGGAAAAGTTCAGTTTTAAATATTCAGAGGCCTACTTGCTTGATTTACATCAGGCAGGACCAAGGTATATATAGCCAAAGGCTTAGATTCTTCTTCATAGCTGTGTGTTTAAAAAGGAAAAATAACCAAGAAAATTCCACTCTGGATTTCAGGGTGCTGATGGTATTTGGCAGAAGCAAAGCAAATACAGTAAAATGTGTATTCTTTGAAAGGCTCTGAGATGTAAGATGAGCTGTCGAAGCCTTTTTTACTACCTTTGTTTTTTCATCAAATTGCCTGTAGCATATACTCAGAACTGCTGCTGATCTGTGTTACAGTCTGACTAGTTAGAGATTATAAAAATAAAATTCTTGTCCTCTAAAAGAGGAAATCTAGGAACAAAGCTACTAGCATACATGGATCTTGTTTTTAGACTCTATTTCTGTCATTAGTGGTGACAGAGGGAAAAATAGATGCTGCAGGATGCAGTAAAGAACATCAGATACCTGTTGCTCAATGATGTTTTAAAACAGATGTGATCTTCATAGCAGGCCAATATTAATAACTTTCAAACTTTCTTTTTTTTTTAAATTAAATTAGCTTTTAATCTAAACCATTGAAGATTTCAACAGTAGACTCTGTCATGTAGATGCTGGAGTTATCAAACAGCTCCTAAAAATTATCTACTAATTGGTGTTGAATTTGTTTGGGTTTCTATATAGAATAATCAGTGTAATAGTTTCAAAAGTACCACACATCAGTAAAAAATATTCCTAATGTTTTAAAATCTTGAAATATTTAAGAAAAAAGCACTGCCACAGTAATTCACTGTATTGGATTGAATTTTTTCACTGACTCTTTTGATACCAGTGACCCTTGTCACAAACAGATGAAATATGCTTGAGAAAGCCAAAGAAAAGATCCTGGAACTGTCAAGCTTTAAGAAATATATATTATTCAGAGTTGCAGTGTTGGCATTTAAATACTTTATACTGTGAAATAAATTCTTTCAAGAACAGTGGCAAACCTCTCTGGTATTAGGAGCACTCCAAATTAAAAGATTGTGGAAACAAATAATGTTACAGCTAAAAAAAGAACTACCTTATAGCTGGAATAGAAGTTGCAGTACTATTCAAGAAAGAAACCTTTTCATTTTACCAGCACTTTAATTTTTTTGCAAGCCAGAAGAATTTAAACAGATTGATTCAATTTTATATCTGTGGGGCTATATGTATGTATATTATAAATTCCTTTTTCTTTTGATATAGGCTAGAATTTTTTCATGTAGATTAGTTTAATCTGTTGTATGCCTGAAAATTTTGTTGTAAGGGAAATAATCTACTTTTTTGTTTTTCTTTTGATATTGCTTACAGCCCATCCTACAAAATCCATTGACCACATCAATGAGAGTACTAGAGGGTCAGGCTGATTTTTGAATACGTGTACTTCTCAGTACAGTGATTATATATTCATACACACACATGTACACACACAAAGCCCACTTTATTCTTAGTCTGCATAGGAATTTTTTAGATCTTGCCTAGTTTGGCAGCAAATTCCAGTGCTGGGCTTTATAGGGAGTGCTTTTGTGCACCATCTGCTGATTAGCCCAGAGTCCTGTATGGTAGTCAGCAGTTAGTTTTTAATCTTTGAAAAGTGTAGTCACTGGTGGTTGTTTTGTGGTTTTTTTTTGATTATTGATTTTTTTTTTCCTGAAGTGTTGCATTAATTAATTATTGAAAGAAATTTGCCAAATAGTACATGTTTATTTTGTCAAATCAGAAATCATATTCATGATGATTTCAAGTGAGCCTCAGCAGGAATAGTTTTTCAAATGGTCCAGAAAGATGAGTTGCATTTCTTCTGAGTTTTGATTAATTTTTTTATTCATATGCAAATTTTATAGTCTGGAAAACCTGCTCTTTCACACTCTGATGTAAGGGGTTTTTTTCCTTTCTTAAATATTTATATTCTTCTCTTCAATAAACTCAAGAATGCCTCTCACACATTAGTATTCATATTATGATACAACTGATATAAATCAACACTTAGCAAGAATAGGCATTATTACTTCTGACAGATCTCTAGAATTATGTTAGTTGTTGATAGGGTTAATGAAAAATCATATCTATATGCAGGACTTTTTTTTCTTCCTTATGGAATATGGAGTGGTGTAGTTATTATGCAGTGCTATATATTGTAGTAAAGCCTTGTATTCCTCTCTGTAGCCACTCTTTTTTAATTTCTTTGGAGAACAATCTTCATAATACTGCTTTCTTCTTTTGCTAACCAACTGTGGATATTTTATGAAGTGTCATCAGAGAAAGCTTGAGTATTCAACCTCATCTGATCCCCAAAGTTACCGAGAAGGAGACTTGTCACCCTGACTTACTGTTTGTGGCTGTGCAAAGGGTTTCTGGCTAATGTGTTCTGACAGAACTCTCCATGCTCCACAGTTCACCTGCTATAGATGTTATGTTCAAACGTGCTGGCTGAAGCAGCATGTGCAAACACAAAATGGCAGAGCTGGGGAGCTAATAGAACAATTTCTTCAGAAAGACAAGGAGGAGATGAAAATAAATGATATCTGTTTCATCCTCTATATTCCTTTGATAATAAAGCATTTCACAACATCCTTGAAACCAATGCAGACAGAAAATATACACACAAAGCACAGCAGGATTTTGAAATGTGGTTCGGTTTGTTTATTTTGTGTACAAAATGAGCCTAAGGCTCCTTTTCTCTTGAGATTGTGTAAGTTGAAAACCACCCACTGTGACCCAAAGAAGCCCTATGGAAAAGACAGCACATTACCCATACTGAGGGCACTAATCCGGCCAACAGCAGCTTCCTACTAGACCATTTTGCTGTAACAATATGGGAGGTTATGCTCATACTGTTTAATCTCATGGAAAACTTTAGAAGTTTTGGCTCCTGTGGAGAAGTGCTCTCTTTGGTACTAAAATGCCCTTCACAACACCCTGTGAACAGTGGCACAAACCCCTGAACAAACCTATATTTATGCAGAATGAAAGGGAATCAATGCTGTGACATGAGGAGACTGGCTAATGAGGGGATAGTAGGATTTGGATGGGGCTTGATCAGTGCTTTTTCCTGATTTGGTGGGAAAATTAGTCATGAAAATTCATTTTTATAGGATGGGATTAACTTGCAGAAGTAAAAACAAATATAGAAAATTTTTACAATGAGTAAATGAACAACTGTGGGGATGACTACGGGATAGGGGAGGGAACTGTTTGTCTTGCATGTTGAAGTAATTGAAAATCTGACAAAACATAGAATACATTTTGTTTCCTGACCATCTTGAAGCTATTAAGGAAATTAGCATAAATTTCCATAGAATTCATATGTCACATTAATTTGAGTGCCTGGTGCATACATTTCCCACTCAGATGGTGGGCTCCTTCTGCCAGGCACCGGCAGGTTGGTGTAAATCACCCAGCAGAAGTTGGACTGTTCTTTCATTGCAAGCTGACAAAGCAAAAGGCATATGCACAAACCCAATACTCTCCCCAGATCTGCCACTCTCTCATTTCTTCCTCCTTCTTCTTCAAGGGACCCTGGGAAAAGAATTCATAGTCCTTATCTGAGGAAAGCTTCAGTAAACTGGTTATCCGAAGACTGCTTGATTTTGAGCACGTTAAAGACTTCAAAGTTCAACTGTGGCATTTCTCTACTTTTTGGGTTCAATGATACTTGAATTTTTTGATTTCTTTTTTATTTTTAATCCAGACATTAAAAATAATGCTTCCATGCTACACAAGTAAAAAAAAAAAACCAAACTTCTTAATAACTGGAATTATGTTTCAAGAAAAGATGCTTCTGCATTGTATTTTGTACCCCATATAAATACTAGCAAGACAACACAATGCAAAATCAACCTTCCCACCTGACTCAGCACAAGAAAGATTTATCCCAATTTATTTAATATATTTTTTAACACTTAAATACTGAGCAATGAAGCACGCATATCCAGGTCTCCTTGCATAGAAAGCCTTGGGTGAGCCTTGGAATTTTTCTCATAGAAATATAAAACATACTTAAGTCTTTGTACTTTGCTAGATGAAAAAATCTCTTAGAGTATAAAAAGACCATTAGCATATTTGTTGTGTTGCAGTATCATCAGTTGTTCTTCTGTCACTAGTTTAATTAGATCATGATGTGTGTGGAATTTTTTAATACCATATGGTAATATTATATTTGCTATGTTGGCAGTCCTCGGGATGGGGATTCTGTTACCCTTATCACTATGTAAGGCAGAAGGAATGTGAAGACCCTAGAATAATACTATGTATAGCACAAAATACTGGTGGCATCAAAAATTAAAATGAGGGTTTATTGCTTTGGGTTTTTTTTTGTTTAAATTCAGCTTGTAATATGGAGCCATTTTTCCTCTTTGCTCTTCTTTGTTGGCGAACCTTGGCATTCAGACATAACTTTCTATCAAATTAAATTGCAAAGAATTAATTCCCTCAGAAACTCCCTTTCAGCTCCATTACAAACTCCTCATATGAATACTGAAAGTGTTGGCAGCTATATTTTCATGATGTTTACAGAATTGCTCAGAAGTTTGCAGCAGTTTTTTTATACCTTTTCTTCTTTGTCAAGATCAAAGTAACAAGTTTTTATTGTTCAGCAGTTGTTAACATACAAGACCTAATACTCCCACAGGTATAGTAGATTCTAGCATCCTTGGCTTTTTGCAATTAGTAAAAAAAGCCCTGGTGGGTATTTAATTTACCTGGCAGTGCATTGGTGTTTGAAGCTGCTGCTGGCAAATTCTGGAAGGGCTTTTTCTGAGTAAATGCTTGGGGGCTTGATCTGTGATTTTTTAAATGCCTTTGGGAGGTGAGATCAGATGCATAAGAATGTGATTGTGTTTATTTTTTACATGAATCCCACTGCTAGAATCCTTAGGGATTTGCTGTATCAAAGATATTTATGAGAATATTGCCCTTGGCTACGGTTTGAAAGGGAGCAATGTAGGACAGGGACAGATGAAGGGTAGGCAAGCTGGTGACTCTGGTCATAGGGAATGTTGAGAGTCTCCTAGATCTGGATCCCCTTTCTGATGCATAGCACTCAAGCAAAATAGGAGAGTGAGCAATATTCAGCAGTCACATTTCCACTTCAGGGGTTTGTTTGTGTATCACAGTTCCTGAATGTTCACAATTTCAGAAACAGCAAAGCATGACCAGGATTAATCATGCAACGTATGGGTTCAGTATATGCTGTTGTCTCTGCACGGCCTCATCTTATTTGGAGATCCTCAGGCATGTGACTATTATATTTAACCTTTGGTGTGAAGGAAATCTTTTTTATTTGGATGCCTGAACTTCTGTGTTCTTTTAGTTTTCCTGCTTTAAAGGGAAGAATAGGGCAAGAAAATGGCAATAACATCAGGCAGGTTTGTCACAGCAGTTCCTCAGCATGACTACATTTAGGCTTCCTGTGAATAATAGGTAGTAAAAATGATGAAACAAGCATAAAGAGAGGAAAATTGTAAAACCAAGTTGCATTTGAATTTTTTTTTTTTACTGAGGATGCATTGTGCTAGTAATAAGAAGGAATTATTTGCCTTCAGGTCAGCCAGAGATCTTGAGCATTACAGAGAATTGTTGGACTCAATGATCTTAAAGGTCTTTACCAACTGAAATGATTTTATAAACTAGCCAAAGTGCCATTTAAACAAACTAAGAAATCTAACATTTGTATTAATGTTGCTGACCAGAATAGTCCAATAACCTTTTAGTAATATACATCTGCTGATTTATAAAAATATGTATACGCATGCACATGTGCACACGCATACAGAGGGTTTTAATTAGTTGCTGAGGTAATGTATAAATCTCTGCCCCTTTAAATTTGCTGATTGAAAAATGAAGAATTCCTGCCCTTTAAATGTTCAGCTTTCACAGAGGTTACAGTAAATCTCTTAATCTCCCAAGCTCTTATTTTCCTCTGTGTTTTTCACAGACATTTATCCACAGGACATTCATTTCCAATCTGTATTTAAATCCAGGAATAACTATGTGGGCTTTGAGCTATCTGCTTTCATGCACTGCTAATGGGCTCTAGCACAGGAACTCTGGATGAGCTGGAGGGGGGGAAGAGATTCAAGCCATGTTCAGCTTCTATTTCAGCTTAAGCTGAGTCTCTATTTATTTTTGGTGAAGAGAGCATTAAGGAAAGCAATTATTTGGGGGCGAAGGAAGGGCAGGAAAGATCCACAATAAAGGATTTATTTATTCTGGCTTTACAGAGAAGACCAGTGTATCAGATTTTCAGGCTTATAATGGAACATAGTTGAATTTATCTGCTGAATGGGGTGTGAGGATTTGAAACGTATCCTGGTTTTTTGTCAGATACTCTCAGCACTTTTTTTCAGGTTCCTTAGAGAATTTGTAGTCCAGAATCTTGGATGTAAATGGTCATAGCTTCATACACGGGAACTCAGAGTAGCATGTTTTCCCATTACTCAGTAGATGCTCTGCAGTCACTATGCTGAATGGCCCATTTCTGAAAGAGAAATGTAGTATTAAATTAATATTATGTTGTAAAAGAAAACACAGAAACATAGTGTTCTTTGAAGTAGTTACAGTGAAGTTGCCTCTTGACCTTTTGGCATTTTCTCTCCTGTATGTCAAAGAATTCATTTCAGTTTTATTCAGAGCGTACTCAGGGAGGCAAAGTACTTAGGGAGGGAGATTGAAAGAAAATGTGCTGAGGAGACCTTTAATTCTGTATTTCCAGGCTATGTAAAATAGCCCAAATTTGAAAACTATGCTAAGATATATCCAGAAAAATGTGTGGTATTACCCTTGAACATTTCTTCCCATCCTATTTTCCTCTTCAGCATCATCTTCATTATTTCTCTTCTCTGTCTCCATTCTGTGTCTTTCTCCAGAGTACAAATCCTTCCCCTTTCTGTAAAATGTACTTTCTGACTGTTCTTTGCTAAACCAGCTTTCTTTTGGTGTTTTGGTATTATAATAAACATGCTGTTTTATCAAAGACAACTAAATAGCTTTTGGTCAATAACATCAAGATACATTTCTTTTTTCCTGCTTATAATGTTAGATATACTTTCAGTGTTATTAGTACAAAGATTTGGAGGAATGGTCATTATTTTCTAGTAAATGTGCTTAACTTTGAAATGTTACCTTTGAAAATATTCTCATTAGAGAGTGATGATGAGTCATTCGGTAGAAGATTTTCGTGTCTCTTTCTTAATTGTGTGTTTTGGTCTCATGCAGAGCTATAAGTGAAAAATAAATAGGCTAATTAAACAGTAATGTTTATTAAAATCTTTTCAAATTTGGTTAGACCCTTTTTCCTGGTGCTGGAAAAGTCTAACTCAAATCATCATTCATAGTATGAATCAAATCATCATAATGAGTAAACTCCTGGATAGATGGAGATAAGGAAAACTTCTTACCTCTTTCAGTTCAGATTAAGGAGCTCAGACCAAAGAGTACAGTGAAAGGAAACAAGGGACTTGTACCAGTGTCTTGGCCTCTCACAGGAGTGCAGAAGGGGCACTGGAAAGGACTGATGACTTGTACCAGTTTGAGGTTGGACTTCTTAGTTATGCATAACGTAAAGAACAGATAATAATATGGTCTAATTAAGTGTTATCCAGCTACTTAGTAAATGATTGCCTGAGCAAATTTACTTAAAACACTCTGGTGCCAGGAAAAGGATAGCAATGAATCTGAAACATGCTTTTTATTTATGTATTTATTTTTGCTTCTTAAGGGACCAAATCTCTGTCCAGCAGTTCTAAATGTGTCTCTCCCTCAGTAAATTTTTACATTGTGGGATCTCTAACTCTGTTTTCCTATGGAGTTAAGAGGATGAGCAGTGTTTTTTGTAATCAGGAAAGTATTGCTTAAGATTACTATGCTTTTTGGGTTATTTAAACACAAAGCTGACATATTGGCCTGTGCAGTGACCTGTCCTCACACTGCAGATGCCTAGCTAAAACTGAAAACAAACAAAAAAACCCCCAAAAATAAAAATTCAAAGCATAATAAAGATAAAACCTGAAAAAAAAGGTGATTTAAAATTTGGATAACTTTGAAAGTGGGAGTTTTCTAAATCTGGAAATCTGCTCTTTCATCAAGTGTTCAATGGCTTATTTTCAAACACAATGAATTTTAAATGACGTTAAGTTCTAGTTTGCTGTAGAATGCTGCATGTTGCTGATGAATGTCTGCTTCTTAGCAATACCATTTCTTAACAGAATTGACCATAACAGTAAATAGAAATTGTCTGTGAAAGAAACTTATTTAAACTTGCAAGTCATAGAGGTTTACACTGATGAATGGACCATGTAAAAATGAGGTGGACTAGAGCCCAGATAATTCTCCTTCACAACTTAATGAATGTAGTATTAGTATCTTATGACCCTGGATGTTACAAACATTCCTTTATTTTTTATTTTTTCAAGGTAAATTCAAGGAAGCAAGATATAGCCATGCTCTTCAGGAACTGAAACCTTCACAAAACCTGATTTCTGTCTCTCTTATTGCAAAGCTTACGGACTGAAACCCAAGTCTCTGTTTCTCGATTAGAGATTTAGGTTTTAATATTTAACATTTAAGCTTAATTAAATTTCCCAACATTTAATAACTGCATTTAAATTAGCCTGGTTTTGATGGCTAATTATCATGAATTTATGGCTGCCTTGACATTTCTAAAACACCAGTGATTACGATGAAATCACTTAAAAACTTTAGTACATTTTAAGCTGTTTACTTATGAACTGTTTATTCATCTGCTTTCATGGGAGAGCTCTGTGGCAGTAGGGACTGCAGGTACTCAGTATTCTGCTGTAAGAAATAGTTAATATCATCCTCTCACCTGGCAAATTATCCAATAGTCCAGCAGGCATTTTCACCTACTTGTAATACCAATGGGGAAATTAGTAACTAAATAAAGTTTCTCAGCCAGCCCAACTGCAGGTGTGGAATATGAAACATTCACGTGTCCTGACTCGCTCAAAATCTTGAAATGAGTTTCTGGCAAGCAGAACTTGAGGAAAGGATATACAATTCAGATTTCAGTTGTTGTGGCTTGCCTCTCTGACATTTACACTCCAAATCTGACAGGTAATTCACTTTTTCATTTTCAGCAGTCCAAGTGTTTTCATCAAAAACCGTGGTACTCTCCGTCTTTATCCACAGCTCCCTAATGAGAATCAATTATATATTTAATTAGGTCTTTTGAAAAGCGGTAGTGTAAAACTTGGGTTTGTTCAGGGACTTTCATCCTTTAATAAGTTTCATCTGGTAATAGTTTCTGATTGTTTGGCTTGTAATATTTATTGAACTTCATCTTCTTAGCAGATCTGCTGTCATAAATTTCTGAAAAGAACTATGGTTATATTGATATGTTTCTAAGGTTAAAACAGTGATGAAACCAACAACAACAACATCGCAAACAAAAAAACTCCAAACCACAACCCCTTAATAAACAATCAACAAAACAAAGATATGTTCCTCTTCCAACCCCAAACTGAACAAGCCCCAAACAACAGTTAAGAAATTTTTTTTAATGTGGTAAAAATTAAACATTTTATGCCTCTTATGACATCAGAATAACCTACAGTATAAATGTTATTTTATGCTATGTACATTGTGATAAGGATAATAACATAAAATTGCAAATAGCTCCACAGAGAATGCGAATGGAAATTTGTAGCTACATCATTTCTTATAATGCTCAATTTATGAGATGTAAAGATAGGGTTATGAACTGGAAGCTGCACAAGTTTTCAATACCAGCCATATTCATAAATCATTTTACTCCTCTGAAATGTAGTTGAACTCATCTGAAGCTGAAGTGTACATGCCAAAAAATCATGGCCAGATTCTCAGGCTCATGCCAATGAGCTGTGGTTCCATTCACTTCCATCAGCCTCTCAGAGCTTTGTTCTCTGAGGATCTGCTGCTGCTGCAGGGAGGCTTTTGTCACTGTGGTTACTTTTTGCTGTTTGTTGTTACCGTCAGTTTTACATAGCCCATTTAGCTGTAATGGATGGATGGATTTTAAAACCATCTGCAGCTGCTATTAATACAATTTTTCAGTGTGTGTATTTCCACAAGCTTTTGGTAACAGCTGTTTGAGCAGAACTCTTTTTTATTTACTTCCT
Source organism: Notiomystis cincta (assembly GCA_013398075.1). NCBI lineage: Eukaryota > Metazoa > Chordata > Aves > Passeriformes > Notiomystidae > Notiomystis > Notiomystis cincta. The sequence goes on from VZRX01015088.1 coordinate 239,561, forward strand.
TTCTATTTAATTTTACAGTAACATTTCCTTTTTTGCTTGTTTTAGGTAATATTTGACTATCAGAAAATGTCAGTCATAAAATTTAAAGAAAGTCCTTTGCAAATGTCCAGTGAAGTATTTGAATTTTCAAAGTACTTAGTGTATGTTCTATGTCAGCAATTTAAAATCAACACAGTTTATTTTAGTGGTATTTTTGTCAAGAGCTTATCAGAAGTTTGAGTGTTACTATAAAATCTCCCTATTTTTACTTTAATTATATGTGTGTGTGTGTTCTTCTGGCAAATAAAAGAAATTATTTACTGCGAAAGTTGTATGCAGCCTATATTTATTGTGAGATTTAAAAATACTCTTGCATTTTAACAACTTCCTCAACAGTCACATAGTGTGCTTTCTCCTTGGTTACTCTTTGATGTATGATGTGTATGTCTAGGTACTAGAAATACTTTCTGATTAATTAAAAGATTATACAAACTTAAGAGGTATATAGGTTTTAATGCTTAGAGATTATTGCTGCATTTACACATCCATGGAGAAATATTTTGCCTGACGTCCATTTCTCTTCTGTTCTGCAGGAAACACCTTCAGTGAATGTTGTTAAAACTTGGGATATGCAGGAAAAATCAGTGACCGCTTTAAAAGCAGTTGATTGAGCATAATGGTGTTCAATTTTTTGAACAATAGAATGCCCATGTTTGTGTTCTAGGATGACTTTTGGTAGTTTTCTTTGAAGTGACTGATTTTCTAGACATTTGTGGTACAATTATGTCAATTTTAACTCTTTTAACTAGAGGTAAGAATCCCCAAGAGAAAAAAACAGGTTTCGTTGCAGTCTTCAGAATGATGGTATATAAGAAAAGGAGAACTCTGGAAGTTTAAACGTTTTCAGCAGCAACATTTCTTCCACAAGAGTCATTCCTTTTGGATTGAAACTGGAGTCCCATGCTCTAGTAGATGTACAAGTGCTTGGTTACCATTATGAGCAAGTGACAAAGATGTTTTTTATCCTTTTTTTTTTTTATATAATATTTTTAGATTGTTTGATCAATCTATTTCCCATATATTCTGTGGTGAGCAATAATATACAATTTTCAAATAAAAACCTTCATGATTTAGTGATGCTTATGCCAGTTAAATTAGTTCTCGATGTTACAAGCTAAATTGATGGCAATTAAAGCACTTAGGAATAGGAAATAAATTGAAATCCATTGTTTCCCTGTCTTTGTAAGGAGGTTTGTCATTTCTGCCAGTAGGGTTATATTGATCCTTCTTTCTTTATGTCTCACCACTTTGTCAGACTATTGTTTACAGGTTATTTGATGTTCTAGTATTTTTCTTTTGGCATTAGGAATTTCTAAATGGTTCACTGCTTTGTAAAGTTGTCTTCTGGAAAGGCAAGAAATCTGGAAAGATCACTTTAAGAACAGGCTTTACAGCTATGTTTTTGAGCAGGACTGTGTATCTTCTAGACTGTGATCTAAGGCAAACATCATGCTTGGAGACAAACTCTCTTTAGAACATAGATACTTTAAATGGAGATCCTGTTTTGAGACCAGAATATAGGTTTTTCTTCTGCTACCTTCAGTGTGATGGCTGGATAAGATTAATTGTAAGTCAGTCTTAGGGAGGTGGCTTTACAGATGCAAAACCCAGGACATTTCTGTGAGAGGTCTGTGAGCCTAAAATCAGTCCTCTGGCTGTACGTTCTGGTTAAGCAGCCGGTTTAAATGGCAGCACTGCACACAGAGTATGGGGAAGAAGAGAATGCTGGTTTACAGCCAAGATTTGTAGGTTACAGCCATGGCTCTGATAGGTATTGTACTGCTTCAGCTGAGGAAACTCCCCCAGTTCCTTGCTCAATACCATTGGTAATAAAGTTTCTGGATTTAGTGGTTTTTATTTTATTTTTACTGCTAGCCAAGACAAAAGAAAGCAAGTTCTTTCTTTCAAGTCATATTGTCTGTTTTCACCACAGAAGATCTTCTATCTCTCTGAAAGCCAAACAAGTATTGTGGCAGGATACCTTGTTGAATATACCATCAGATGCTGCCACTTTTCTTACCTTAATATTCCCAGCTATTGCTGGTGAACACCAACGCTGAAGTAAGAGTGGATTGTTTTTCTAAATGCGACTTTGCAGCATTGCTCGTATTAGACGCTAAATTGTAGTGCCTCTTCCAGCCTGACCTGAATTTCTTGGGGATTTACAGATATATTAAGGTACCAGCCAGACTACATTAAAATGAAATACAAGTCTAGCTTCTTTTTGACAGGTGAAGTGCTTAACAGTTCTACTTTCTAGTCCTATCATTTGAAAGGATCAAAAGAAGCTTGATAGCCTAAAACTTAGCACTGTGTTGCTTTGAGGAGAAAGCTGTGTGTTTTCACATCATCTAAAGCCAAATAATCCATGACAAAACCAGAGAGAATAAGTCTTGCTGAAACATTATTTGAAAGGCTAATAGTAGAACAGGAGATGCATTTCTGGAGTAAAAGATAACAGCTTGAAAATGCTGTCTTGGCTACCTTTGGCTTATATAGCAAAAATGTTAAGCCCCTCCAAAGACAACCTTTGATGACCCATATGCTAATACTTCCTGGCCAGCATTACTCATGATTACAGAGGAATCTAATAACCTTCCTTGGCAGGGATTGCCATCTTCTCTTGCCACCAGTGATCTCTAACAGTAGCACTGAGTGGGTGGGTTCATGGGAGTCCTGCACATTTTTGCACTGTTCCACAAAGATCTGCCCTACGTTGTTTCATTCAAAGTGTGCTTTTTGGAACATGATATTATTATTTGCCTCTCCAAATTTCAAAAATTATGTAAGAATAGATATTGCAGTTTAAGAGCTTTATTTTGCTTATTAACAGAGATGTCTATGTGACAGCTGTTCTAGGAGTTGTAGAAATGGGTGCATAGATACAAAAGATAATTTCTGCCTTTAATCATACTTTAATCTTGTGACAGGATCCATTCACATTTTGTGCTATATTCCTATTCTCTCTTGTTAATATTCTTGTATTGTTGCTGGTTTAAGAAAAAGCTTTTCTGAAATAAAGGCCATACTTATGTTTTTGCTAAGCTGTGTTTTCCCCATTAGTACATTTGGAAACTACCTTCTCAAAAGTCTACGTTTAAGAACTACTTTTTTGTGTACAGCTAACAGAATTGTGAATGTCAAAATTCCCAGAGACAGCACTTAGTTTAAAAAATAAATACCCAAAAAACCTCCCACTCAACCAGGCAAAAAAACCCCAATACTCAAACCCCCTTATTTGGGGAATTTAAACTAGTTACCTGCAACGTTTCCAGAATATTTCTTCATCTATCACAGTGATTCTTACAAGATACACAACAGAAATGGGATCAGGCTAAAGAATTAATCTCTGACTCAGATTTTGAAAGGCAAGAGGAATTCCCAGCTCAACTGCCTTGCCTGGTTTGTTTTTCAGAACATTCTTAATATGAGGAGCATGTCAAGGCTAGGTCATGGTTTATGAGATGTCACTTGATACTGTCTTTCCATGGAATACTTGAAAGGTTTTGCTGGAGTATCACTTGCTCTGTATACTTGAAGGTGTTTTCAAAGTTGTTTTTTATGCCACAGTGTAACATTTACCTTGAATGCTTCCAATGGGGGGATGAAAATGTTAATCTTGTGAGAATATGTTTTTCTGAGAAATAGTTGTAAGTAACATGGAGGGGCCAGTAGGGGAACTTGTTAAATCTGAAGAGTATTACAAATTGTTTGCAGTCTCCTGATGAGTCTACTGGATATAATTTTTTCATGACCTAAAATCCAAGTCCATTTCTCTTTCTCAACTAAGTTTCACCTTAAATAGGTCCAAACTCACCAGCATTTGACATAAATGCTGCTGTTCTCTTTAACTACAAATCCAAATTTAATTATATGCAGATGCTAGAGTAGTATCCTTAGTGCTCTGTTCCCACACAATGAACCCCCATGTCACTTATAAGACATTTGATGTCTGATGTGGTTTCCTGTCTGCTTGTGGGAAGTGTTTTCCTTAGGAATTAGTGTCTCATGGAGAGCCAGATGAGCTCCAATATCTGCCACAGGTTTCAGTCTGTTGTCCGGTGCTAGAAATCTGATCTTTCTGTAAGTGCCACCTCTGAGTAAATGCTGTAAGTGGAAGACACTTAAAGAGCAGAATTCATACCTCCTTGGGCTGTAAAACATTCTTTACTCTTTCATTTTCATAATTTTCTAGCTGTTCCCCCCTAATCTGTAATCTTTCAAATCTAATAAGGTTCCTCTTGCAATTCACTGGGACTTCCTTGAAGTGGTTTGAAGAGCCTCAGATCAAAAGAATGAAAACTCACATAGGTACTGCATGTTTAGGTTTTATGCATGTGGAAATTAAGAGAAATTACAGTGCTTTCCATGATTTCATATGAACATTTTATAATTTTGATATATGAAAACTGCGTAGTGTTTTGTCTTTCAAGCATGTGTATGGCAGAGAATTACCTGAACATTTTTTCCAATTAATTAGATATATTTCTACACAACTTGGCTACTCTAAGTGTACTTTTCTTATCTGAACTTTTACTGCCTTCCCTGAGTCTGTTTCCAAGAATGGTTCATTTCCATGCAAAGGAGAAAGAGATTTTTTAATTGCAATTAGTGAATCTGGTTTTGCCTCCTGAATATGGAATTAAATGAAAATCTTCATTTTAATTTATTTACTACATTTTACTTATTTTTATACTTAATGCCTGCATTAAATGCCAGATGTTTTGCATTTTAACGTAGAAAACAGAATCAGTGCATAAAAAGAAAGTAATAATGCCTGAGCACTAGTTGTAATTTCCTCACACTGAGACAGTAAATTCTTTACTAGAATTAAAGTTCTTTTCCTTAGGATAGTAGTGCTTCAAATCATTACACTTTTTAATATGAACCTTTTACTAGAAGATCACATTTAAGTTTCCCTATGTCTGATTAGTTTGCAAAATGTACGTTGAAAGGAAACGTAAAATCACTGTCCATAAATAAACAAGTTTAAAGGTGAGATTTACTTGCCTTGTTTTTGATTGAGTCTAGAAGTGAAGACAATTGACTTTCTGATTAAAACTGGAAATATTGTACTCTTTGTTCTGAAAAATTTTGCCAAATGTTACCATATTTCACACATTTTATGCATGTGTACACACACATGCACACACGTATAGGTATAAATGAAATACCTCTGTATATATGTGTTACTCTATGCCAAAACACAAAATGGAAATTAGCACATTGAATAACTATACCTGAATTTGCATGTGCTACTCACTGAGAGCAACCCATGTTGTGATCAAAATATCCTGTACCTTGGCAGCTGTTTGTCCTTTTACAGCCTGCTCAAATGGCTTAAATTTAGTCAGCCAAGTCCCAGATACTCCCTTTAACCAGTAGAGCAATTAGATCCATTTCTGTTATCATGACAGAAACTTTCGGTTTCAAAAAAAATTATTAAAAGTATTTCCAATTCTGAACATAATGAGAGATGCTTTAAATATTATCCAAATAATTGACTTACTGTTGATGAACAGCAGATCATCTTTTTTCTACCTGCAGGGCTGCCCAATTGTTCAAGTTTTTATAATACTGCAGATCACAGGAGAAATTATGAATTATAGAAAACTGCTTTATCGTTTGTACTTCTATTGAGGGTTTATTACTTATCTCAAGAACTGTAATAGTTGGTTCATAAAGCATTTTATTTGATTTTCAGTGTACAATTATGTTAGTGCTCTCCTTTTGTTTTGTTACGTGCTTTGATACCTTTAAACTTTTTGTAAGTAAATTTAGGTTTTTGTAGAAAGTAATTACTTTCAAATTCTGAACTGTCATTGCATTATTGCCAAACTGGAATGCAACACTTTAATTTTTATAAAAGGTGACCCTGGTGGTTCATGACAGGTACAAAATATGCATTATAGGGAAGGGTCCAAACCAGTGTTTCTCTGCTACTTTAAGTTTGCAAGTTTTTATGAAAGTATAACTGTTATGTTCTAGGCTTACTATTAAACTTTATACTTTCTTTAAAGGCATTAGCTTAACTGAAACTTCTGAAAGGAAGCTTTGGCCATGAATCACTACTCTGGAACAGTTTTGAAACCCTGCCTTTATCTAAAATTCTGCGAGGTCAGTAATGGCTGTGGACAGGAAGTTTACCCTAATGAGTGATGCCAGGTAGCAGTCAGCTGCCTTTATGAGCTCTTCCCTTGCCGTGGCTTGCTGTGTGAGCTGGTGGCTCTCGGCTGCAGTGATGTGCTGGCCCAGGTTTGGGTGGTGTCACTGCTTCCCCTGTTAGGTGTTCCGTGTCCATGCGAGGGCACTGCAGCATGTGGCACAGATGGAGAGGCTGAGAGAAGCAGCCTGGCTTTACAGACATAGCTGAAGATAAATCTGCTAAGTATCCTGTGTTATTAAATTCCAAAATCAAGGGAAGCTACTTTTATTGCTTGAGAAATATGACTTCACAGTAATTTTATATACTTTGCAAAAATTAATAACAGAAGATTGTACAGGTTTATTGTTACCTGTTTTGTATTGCTGGACATTGAAATTATTTAGGAGCGTATATTTAATTAGTTTATCTTACCATGTAAAATTGGGAGTGGTGTACATTTATGAGAATGAAAGTGAAATGACTACATTAAATACTCCCCATCTACCCCACACGTTTTTTTTCCCTAACTCACTGACAGGCAGAGTAAAATAGGGATTTTCATTCTTCCTTACCTTTTCTGAATTAAAGCAGTCTTAAAATCAAAAGCTAAAATTTAGACACTCTAAGTTTAAATTATAGCAGCAGCTGCAGAACTACTTTTTCTGCATGGGCAAATTAAACTTAATAACATGTCCCCAAACCCCAAGGGGCTCTCAGAGCAGCACCAGGCACAACCAGTTTCCATACTGTGGGGCTTAAAAAAGTTCTGCTGGGGTGCAATTGAAGCCAGTGCCCAAACTTTTTTCTTGGTGATTTCCTATATTAGCTCTCCAGAGAATATATTAAAGTGCTGAAGCTTAAAGGACTTCCATGTTTTCAGGAGCTGGGAGGATATCTAATATCAGAGTGTTACTTGTACACCAACCCAACTGTTTCAGTAACCAAATTATCTCTGGGGAGCAGAAGTGGATTTTTAAATTTTAAGGTAGATTGATGCTCTTACTGTCTGAAAGAAAATTCATGATTCCATTAGGAAGGTGGTGCAGATACTGAATGGTTACAGGATTTAAGCCTTCTGTTCTGGGTAATAGTTATTAATATGATTTTATGAATCCTGTTAGAGCTATAACTACCTGTTCTGCTGTACTCTGTAGTATGAAACAGAGATCTGTGTAAAAATACTGGAAATTGTATAATTACTCCTATTAGCTTAATGTAATAAAATCGTCTGATCCCTACCCTCAGATACAGTCCTTTTGCAGACTTAGTAAATTGCCACAAAAGCCCCAAAATCACATTATTGTCTCTCAAGAGGTGAAACAATATCTGTGTTTGTTGTGCGTAGTTCCACTCTTGCTCTGTTCCAGCCAGTTCATTTTCTGCATGTGTTTATATTAATTTGGGCAGACCAGGAAGTATTTAAGGTAATCATCTGAAAAAATCTGAAATATTATGTTACTGCATGTCATTATAATGGGATATATTTTTTGTCTAAAATAGCTAATTTCTATTAACTGCAAGAAGGAAATGTATTCTTCTAAAGCTGTTTTTCTTACCCCAAGAATTAGAAATTCGCAGCCTCTTTCACAGACATCCAAAATATGCCAGTCAGAGGAGTTTCATGCATTGCTTTGAAACTGAAATTTTCTAGTCCCATATGGAGTGATCAGGGCAAGATAGCTGCATTCAAAAGCAGCACAGTGTGTGTCTCACAGCTGGGACCACCCCCACAAGAAGGGTATGAGGCTGTGTCCAGGTTTCCCCCACACAGGTTTGTTCAGTCACCTTCTTGTAGATCTGAACTTCTTTCTGTTTCTTCTTTCTCTGTTCTAGCTGTTGATTAGTGAGGGCTGGAGAGGTGGTTTTTTTCTTATGTTGTGGTTTGTTTGGGTTTTTTTGGTGTTGTTCCCTCCAAATAGATTCCTCATGTCCATTTTTCTTCGGATTTCTGTGGACTGTTATTACATTGGGAATATGGAGGAACAGCTGACCGTGACTGGCTTGCTGTAAGAGCTGGGTTTCTGTATAACCTGTCATATAGCTCTACTGAGGAGGGATACCCTAGAGGTGCTTTGTTGGTGCTGCTGCAGGGCTTTTCAAATTATAATACAGTGTTCTCTAGAATGCTGATGAGTTTCAGTGACAACTTCAGTAAATCGGACAAGACATTTTCAGCTGTTCTTCTAAATTCGATGTCTTATTCTTTGTGGGATTTGGGCATACAGAGGACTCTTTTAAAAGGAAAGAAGTGGCTGCAGTTCCACAATTCACAGTATTAAAAAAAAATAAAACTGAAGGCTTTGTATCACCGCTTAACTCATTTTGATAAAGTAGATTAGAGTGGTATAAGAAGCTGTCAGTTCCAGCATGTCAGTAATTATGGGAAGGGAAGTAGGGTGAACTCTTCAGTGTGTCTCTAATACTTACCATGGATCTCTTTGTTGAGTGTGCCATCCAGAACATCATCTTCAGAGCAGCCTGTTGACAATGGTTCATGTGCAGAGCCATGTGGCTTAGGAGTAGTTGCCAGAGAGGAAAAAATAAAAGGGGGGGGGATATTTCGTATTTATTTTAATTTTAAATGTGAAAGGATTTCATGCCATAACTACTTCATTCTGGTTAAAAGAAAATGGAGTGAGTGTCCCTAATGGGACAAGGGGAATTTATGGCATGGTGTTGAAGCCAAGGTCGTGACAAGCAGCACTTCACACTATGTCTGTGGAAGCAGTTATGTTTTCAAAAAGGATGTCATGCGGAAGGTCACGTCTTTGCCTCCCATCAAGATCCTTCTACAATTCAGAATGCAATTTGTATTTTTAAAATTAGAATCAAATGCTGACTGTCCTTAGAGTGGGATAGCTGCTATAAAAATTATTGCTTCAATTCCTGTTTTAGAAACAATTTTTACCCTAGCTGCAAAGTCCCTGAATGATACTGTCTAGATATCAAAGAGTTTATGCTTATACTTCCAGCTGTTTAAACTGGGAATATTTTGTATTACTGGAAATATTACTGTATTACAGTAGTTTTATCTCACACAAATGGTCTTGTTTACCTACCATGGTCTGCTTTGTACACCCTCATTGCGACCTACTTAGTTATGAGTTATTGGTAAAATAATTTCTGTATTCAGTTATCACATCCAATCAGTTATTCTACATAATGAAATCACTAATTTCCCCCAGCTAAATGGCTGTCATGGTTTAACCCTAGCCAGCAGCCAATTAACATGCAGCAGCTTGCTCTCTCTGCCACCCGTGGGATTGGGGAGAGAATTGGAGAGGTAAAATCTGGGAAACTCATGAGTTGAGATGAAGACATTTTAATAGAGAAAACAAAAACTGTATATGCAAGCAAAGCAAGGAATGCATTCACTGATTCCCATGGGCAGGGGAATGGCTGTTCAGCCATCTACAGGAGAGCAGGGCCCCATCATACATAATGGTAGGCTGGGGAGGCAAATGGCATCACTCCAAATGTCCCCCCACTTCCACCTTCTTGCCCCCAATTTATTTACTGAGCATGATGCTGTATGGTCTGAAATATCCCTCTGGTCAGTTGGGATCATCTGTCCCATGTGTTTCCCCCTCCAAAGTTCCTTCCCAGCCTCCTTCTCAGCATGGCAGTACAGAAAGCAAAAAAGTCCTTGGCTGTGTGTGAGCCCTGCTCAGCAATAACAAACACATCTCTACATTATCAACCCTGTGTTCAGCCACCTACCACCCACCAGGAAAAAAATTAACCCTATCCCAACCAAACTCAGCACAATGGTTTCATAATAATTTTGATGAAAATGAAAACAAGAAAAACAAGATCCTAGGGATGCACTCATGTCTCCGTTAACCAGAATTTCACTTTAGTTATCCACACTTGAGTTCCCACTCTCATGTCTAGACTGGATAAGTATGTTATTTTTACAGATTCCAACCCATTTGTTTTCACTGGGTTTTAGGGTAGATATGTAAATTCTTTGCATCTTTGAAAAATAATCCAGTTTGGTTTCCTGACCTTCAATATTAACACCAAATTCTGACCACTTTTGAGTGTCTGACAAGGAGGCTTTGATTAAGTGGGTAAGTTTCTTCCTGTCACAAGGCTGTTGAGATCTCTCAGTTTCCAAGTCTGAATTCAGGAAATATTTTACTAATATGATGTAATTTAAACCTTATACCACTGGTAGGGACTATATAATGGACTCTGCATTACTGGAAAATTAAATTAGCATGGGATAATTCTTCAACTTATTCACCCTTTCCTGTCCTATATGACACTCATAATTCCTACTTTAATATACTGAAATATATTTATGTGTAGTAATAGTTACATTTCTATGTTAAACATGTACATTCTGTATTTAGCAAAGTCTTTCAGGGTGCTTGCTGCACATCTAAAGTTTATGTGTAGCATTAGAGCTTATCTGAGTTAACCATTTAATTAAGCTTAGGGATTTCTTGGTACGACAGGCAAATATGTGGAACTTTCTATTCCTTTGTATTCTAGGAAAATAATTGAGAAAAAATTTTCCCGCAAAAATGCTGTAAAACAGTTTGGTATGGGTTTTTCCATTCTCCCCTGTGAAATAGCTGGATTTCTTAAATTCAAGGAATAATTACATGTGCATATTTAAGTATAAGAGGCCCTTTGTACTCAGGTGAAATAAATTTGCTTTTCCCTTCTGCTAGAAAGTGAAGGGAAGTCATCAGTGATCACAAAGCACTCTGAGTTTTCCTGTAGCCCTGTATCACAATTTATGAGATTACCATCTTGATTCAGCATGATTATGGAGTGCTGTAGGTCCCTCTTGAATTTGTCTATTCCTATATGTGCCAAGAGTTTCATTTATTGTTTGATCCAGTTCTAGGCTATTGGGTATTGTTGGATGTCTAGTTCAATATTTTGTTAGTTTTATCTGAGGTGGTCTGCTTTTTGCTCTGCCACCTGATTTTATTCTGCACCCACTGCAGTGGTACTGTTGTGCTCCTGCTGCTGTTCTTCTGTGATGTTTGACGTGCTGGATGCTTATCTGAGATCACTGGTAGGTATGAGCTTTGGGACAACACTATTCTTTTCTCTAAAAACAAAAAAAACCAAACCTAGGAGTGTATTTGGGAGAATCTTTAAGTGTGCCCAGACTCCTCATTAGTGTAGATGATCCTGCAGAACCCTGGGATTTCATGGCAGCATCAAGTTGGGACAGCTCTATGGGCTGGCCAGAAATAAAGCCATGAGACTGCCAGTGAAGTGCAATGTTCTGTGAGTTCAGAGGTCCTGAACCATCACCCAGTGGTGAGTCCAGCAGCTGAAGGGATACAGAGGACAAAAGGATTATATCTTGCTGAGAGAGGATAGTTGAATTGATTTAGGTGTGTTCCCAACAGTTCACTCTTTCAAGAACACTCCAGAGAGTGAATATCATAACCCCCAAATCTCAAGTTATAGAGGAGATAGAGGGGGAGGGATAGAGGAGAAGAATTTGTTGTTTATTGTGTTTTTTTTTTTTTTTCTTAGAGGATGAAACCAAAATATTACTTGGCTGTTTTTCATATAAATAGTTGCTGGTGCATTTTTTATTATATTTTGTTCTCTCTGATTTATTTGAATCTGTTTCATGGTCTTTGATTTAACATTTGCCAAGGAAAATACATCCAGAAAGAACAGTTGTAACCAAATATTTGATATATGAAAATCATTTAGAGTGGAACAAATCCCTCTGTTTTTGTCTGTAGACAGAAACTGTTCATTTCCTTTAATCTTGTGATAAGGTAATCTACTCTTAAATGGAAAGCCTAATACCCTAAAAGAAGGTGTCTCAGTGTTTGCTTCTCATATTGACTTCAATGAATTATTATAAATGTATATGTTTGGTTTTTTTTCTATTTGACTCTTATATGTAAGATTTTTAGTTTGAAGCAGCTTTCATGGCTTTTAATAACATGTTAGAATGTAACTGGCTCTCCACTTAACTTCAGTACCAGAAATTATGATAAGCTTAAGTCAGACATAAATTCTGCAAAGTCTTATTTTTCATTTGATTCCAGTGTTCCATTTTAACTCAATGCATGCCTGTCCATAAACACTAAATTCTGTTTACTAATTGTATAAAAACCATGGAGTCAATCAGTAAACACAGAGTTAATCAGTACAAAATTATGGCTATTGATCTCTTCTAAAAATATCTTCAGAGTTATCACTTATATACCTGAATTTTGAGTTTTGGGGTTTTTTTAGAAGGAGATGCAGCAGAGAAAATGGTAACTTAGAACCGATGCTGCAACCATAGTAATAGCTCACTTTTACAACAATTTTGGGTATAAAAAAGTACACAGATTTAATTAAAAAAAAAAAGCCCAAATGCAAGTATATACATTTGTAGGAATGCAAGTTAATGCAGCCATTTGATGTGTAGTAAAAATGTAGATTTGTAGTAAGTATGAGCTCCTAGGTCAACCTTAGAAGTTCATAAAACCCAGCTGTTGGCAGCTTGTAACTTGTGCTTGCACCTTACTGTAATGAATTGTATAACACTAACTCTTAATTTCACAAGCCTGTATTTTGTTCTGTTTTTCCACAGGGCCTTTGCCTCCTTCAAATTAGCAGGATAGGCAGTGCTGATATTTGAAAAGGAACTAAACCCTCTTACTGTGTTTTTTCCCATTTAATATTACAGTATTTTAAATTAACAAAACAGGCATTTTAAAATTCCACACTTGATGACAATACCAATATCAAATCACATCTAGTTCTTACCTTTAACTGATTTGAATATATATCATAGTATATTTTGTTTGATCTGTGAGCTTACAGTAGAAATGAAGAATTTGTGAGTTATGGCCTCAGTTCATTGCGTTGGCTTCTGAGAGACAAATTGCATTTCACTGTGGTCAATTTTCAGTATAAATATATTAAGTAGGTTGTTGATGCCAAGGTTTCTAGCTGTTATGACAACAAAAGAAATTAAAGCTGTTGTGAGAAAGGCATAAAAGGCTCCACTAGGCACCAGATACCCTTCTGCTGACTTCTGTAATTTTTGTTGCAATTTCTGCTTGCAATTAAGGCAGAGGGTGATTTATGGTGGATTTTACTTGAGGAGCAAATGGAAGGTACCTGTAGTAATCAGACTGGGTTGAGCAGAGAACATTTCCATGTCTCTAGCACCTTGTGCTGCGTTTCTGTGTGTCTGTAGAGGTGGTCAGAAGACCTGGAGGCTTCAGTGTTCCTCCCCACGTGTTTATGGTGAAGAAACCACAGGAAGTTGCTGAGAGCTACTGCTCTTCCATGAGATGCTGGGCACAGCTGAGGAGGCTCCAACCACATTTGTGTTCATTTCTGGTCTCTACTGATCTCCTAGTTTGGATGATACTTTTGGTCTCCCTTCCTGCATTGACTAGCTTCTATTACCCATGCTATAAATAGGATGTCACCCTCTATTAGTAAACTTCAATAATCCAAAAAAAGAGGTGTCATCTAGGGGGACATAAAGTACACAATATTTTGGAGTTGTTAACCTCTCTCATTTTTGTTAAAGTCTTTCTCTGTCTTACATCCCTGCATTTTCTTTAAAACATGCAGTTTCTGCTTATTGGTACAGAAATAGGAGAAACAGGAGGAAGGGGATCAAAAATGTTAAGATCCAATGCAAAATAGTTGAGAGGTTTTAACAAAAAACTGAAGAATTTTGAAAGGAAGTTAATGTTTAAATTATTTCCCATAGGTAATGTTTTCCACTTGGCAAGAAAACTTGAAAAATAAATGTAATTTGTAGAATTAGACTGGCAATATAGGATAAGGCATGGTACTTCAGGCCTGATTATTCATGTGTCTCTATGATTGGTCTCATTTGGAGTTTAAGGGTTAAAGTTGTAGTTATATAACCAGCTATCTTATAACAGCTTAGCATGTGAACAACAGGAGCCAAAAATATGGATGATTGATTTAGTACCTTATTACATTACATTTGTTACAACTGTCCTAAAAAATAAACTCCATGCTGGCAAGAGGTGCCAGATTGACAGTTCTGAAATCTTATTTATCTATCAAAAGAGAATGTTTCTGACAGCGGGAGTTTGAAATCTCTTTTACTTCCTCAAAACTCAGCCTAGCAGGACTCAGTGCAGAATATAAGGAAGCAATTTTGTCCTCAAACCATTTAAGCCTTGTTTCTCTGCAGAGGCTGGAAAGTATTTGCACTGCATAGGGAAGGCACAGCTGCATGAAAGGTGCTGAAGTGAGGTAGAAGAGCACAGGGTTATGTGATTGCATGTGATTGCTGACTGTGGAGCAGGGTAAGAGACTGTCCAGAGCTGCACCTGCATCCCAGCCCATGGTGCCTTCCACAGTTCGTGCAGAGAGTGGATTGCTCACTTGCAAAGGGACTCTCCATGCAATACCATAGGCTTTGGGGAGGGTGAGGGAGAGCAGTAGGGAAACAGAATAAAGGTGAGGGGTCTCCCATTAATTTCCTGTGTATGTTGATGTTCTTGTGCTCTTAGTACTGTAGAGAAGAGGGCAAAACCCTTCTGCATACAACTCACTGCAACCAAGCTGGATTTGTCTTGATTTTAAAGATGAGCATTTGCATTATGTGTAAGACAATGGCTGTAACCCCTTTCTTAAGCTAGTATATTTCTAATGTCATAGTTTCTTTAATGGGAGAAAAATGTTAGCAGTTTTGGCTTAGAATCTTTGCCTTGTTTTTATGTCTTCCCGTGGTTTACTTCAGGGTTACTTTTTCTGCTCAGACTCTTCTACTTCCGTTTTGCGTGCACCTTTTTCACGGTACTTTCTTCCTGAACAACACAACAGTGTAGTAGACTGTAAAGAGGAATTGCAGCAGTGCAGTCTGTGATATAGGTGCCTCCTGATCCATCAGCATTCTTATATAGTAAAAACTGTTTCCAAAAAGTGTTGAGAGATTGTCTTGATTCAACCCATGTCTGTGGAGCACGCAGGAGTTGAGTAGTCTGTGTTTCTGCATAGCCTGCTGCTGTACTTTTGGGATTGACTACTGGCTTTGAGTTTTGTATCCCATCGAAGCAGAATAATGCAGAAAAGTGAAGGAAGGAAATAAAATTCCATCAATGATTGTATCTGAGCAGCTTAAGTTTGAAAAAGTTTCAGAAGAGCCTTTAAGAGTAAATTTTCAAACATGAATGATTGAGATGTGCAGATAATGTAAACTTCAGATAAAGCTCAGATGGACTGAAATGTATTTAGTTCTGTGATAGTACTAGAGGAAATTGATGGAAAATATTTAGATTAAATAAGGATTAGATAAAACTGCAAAATATATTAAGGGAAAAATCTTAAATTGGCAGAATGGAATAGATGACTGCTGCCGATAAGTTATTATTTGTTGGATCTACATATCAAAAATGTGCAGAGAGTTTTATAAAATTTAATATTGCATTTTTTCCAACAGAATTTTAAGTGAGTGCTCATTTCTACTGGAATGGAGTCTCATCAAGTACATCCCAGAATCCTTGACATTTCAACCTGAGCTTTATCACTGCAGTAGCGCCCAAGGTTGTCTCTAATAAAAACTTGGTGTTTGAGGTACTGGAGAACAACCAGAAGATTTAAATCGGGAATTGTTTTGTAATTTGGCTGCAGTCAAGAAAAAAAAATCCTTTTTCTTTTTTTGAAATGCTGGCTTTTCCATAAAGACCGTATGTCTCTCCCAGAGCTGTAGTAAGTTCAAAGGATTTGTCATCATTAGCAAACTTGGATGGAAACAGCCAACAGGATGTGGAATGTTTGTTCATCATCTCTAATTCCACAAGGGACTAAACACATTTGCTGTTTTATATTGAAATACAAGAGATGATGATATAAGATGAAAAGAAAGGATAACACAAAATATATTCCTCATATGTTTTGCACTGAATATGTCAAAGCATTGCTAGTCATAATTGAATGTAAGTGCAAGACTTAATACAAGATTATTGGTTAAATTCAAAGTTGAATGGAAGCCAATTAAACTGAGATTTTTCCCAATTTTTATTTGTATTTTTTTTTAGCTTTCTTTGCATCAAAATGCAGCATGCTATATTGTCATAATACAGTACAGAAATTGTTAAAGTTGAGTGTTACTTATAATGTATTAGACTCATATACACATAAATTTCAGGTTGCAATGTTCACTGCCCTCCTGAGGAAGAATTTTTGAAAAATTCTAGGAACAAAGCAGTAGAAAAAAGGGACTGTTGAGACTTTAATTGCTCTGTGGTAAGAGTGTCTGTGAGGAGAAAGGTAAACTTTTTCAGAGAAAATCCCCTTGCTGAGAAGTAGCAATCTGAAGGAGCTCAATGAATAGTTTTTTCATCATGTTCCACTGTTTAACTGGGACAATTATCCCTCAGAGTTAAAATGGTGCAATCCTCAGTGCAGCACTAGCTTTTGCAGTTTGCTATATGTAAGCATAATGACAATGGGGAGTGCCTTCAACTACCAGTGTAATCTCTAGAGTTATTTTGGAGTGGTACTTGTTTGCCTGCTCACTTTTCTGTGTTTGTGCCAAGGGATTATCTGCTAGTTTGAGTCTATTTGAAGAGGAATAAAACTGTGGGCATCTCTAGATACCCAGGCTGTTAACATCTAAGAAGGCTCTTGGACTGGAGAAGCCAGACATTACTCTTTTGCTTGAAGAAAATCTGAGCTGCACGTGCTGCACGTGAGCCTAGAACAGTAATAAGCAAAATAGATTTCAGAAAACTAATTTTTTTCTCTCTCGGAAAGAGTGGAAGAAAATTTAGTTTGTATAGCATGGGATCAAGAGTAAGATTATGAAGTGTGTGAAAAAAAAGTCCGAAGTAGCCTTAAAAGGTACTTAAATAGGTTTCTGAAAAGAGGAATACTGTAACAAGAATTTGTATATATTTTTTACTGTATTCTGCTAAAGCTCATTATATCTGGCTTCTTTTTCAAATTTATGAAGAGGGAAAGAAAAGAATCACTTTTTAAATCAAAAAAGGAAAAATGATTGCCTTTTTAAAACATTTTTTGTTCCAGGCATTTTCAAGGGAATGCTTTGACTGTGCAAAAAAATCTCTCATTTCTACTAAGTGAATGTTTGAGTCCTAAGTAATTTTGATTCTGGACAGTGTTTTAAGGTATTACTCATTTACATTGTAACCATTTCTTTGTGGTTTCTCCCTAAATAATGATTCCTATATTTACTGACTATGTTTTAAAGTTTTTGTGCATGTGGAAGGAGAAATACCTGATTCAGTACATTAACTTCTTTGTTGGGATTATCAGATGTAATGCATCTGAGCTCTTTACAGTCCATAAATACTCAAATTACAACATGTGAGTGAGGGTAGGAAAGGGGTATTTCCTCTTTTTTACTGATAAGGGAACAAGGCACAAAGAAATTGAGAACTCACTGTTAAAAAAACACCCAGCCTGCCCTTTCTCTGGATTCTCTGGCAGTCTCACTCCCAGCTCAGAGACTTTCACTGCTGGTACCGAGCCCCTCTCCTGTGGGTGGCTCTGGTGACCCGGGAGGTGCCTGCTTGACTCCTGCACAGCCCACATCAAACAGCCAGACCAGGCTTCCCTGTCCCTCCACCCAGCTTTCCCAGAGCAGAGCCTCACATGACTCTTCCCATAAAGCCATTTATTCGTGGTGCAGCAGCACAGGAACAGCCCCAGCTGCTTCCTCCGAGGAGGATCCTCGACAAAGGAAACCCGTGGATTTTATACCCTCAGTGTTTCTCTGTGCTCTAGTCTCGCTCTTCCTCCGAGTCTTTGGCTCCTGCAGCTCTCCATGACCATCCACCTTGCTAATGGGTGTCACTGGTCTTCATTTACTTTGCTCTCCAAATGTTTGGCAGTTTCTGGCTCCTGCTGTATCTCTCAGTGTCCATTCTGAATGTATCTTAATTCCCTTTGTTATTCCAAAGGGTTGGCAGTTCATGGCCTTCTGTCTCAGGCTCCCACCCACAGCTCAATCTGCATCTCAGTCTGCTGCTTGTGAGCCGAGCTACCTGCACCAGGTGTGTCCTCAACATAGCTCCTTAAAGGGATCCCACTGTCTGAATCCCATTGATTTCATGGGGAGTTAGGCACTTAAATATCCTTTTGAAAATGGTCATCTGGTGTACTGTGAGGAACTCACTAGAGGTCCATGGTAGACTACTGAGCTACAAACCTCAGTCTTCTAAATCTTGCCCTATTCCCCTGACTACTGCCTTGTCTTTCTTCTGGTGATGTTTTAATGTTTTTTCTTTTGTCTCATCTTTCTCAAAGACAAAAGAAAGGCTTTAGTGGTGTCTCTGACAGAAGTAGTTGAGGGTAGGGAGGGATATGGGGGAAGAAGGGAGAAAGAAATTATTTCATATTCCCCTTTTAAGTTTAATTCTGACACACAAATCAAACTGGTAGTCTTCTGCAGAAATGTATGCCTGAATACTTTCATCTTTGTCAGAGTTCATTTGGCTTATGTGTCAGGGCAATGCTTTGCCAGTGCTTAGTATACTCAGTATTTCTGTGACCATGAAGCAACCTTCTATAAATATGTTACAGCAGTTGTACGTGGCTGTCTGAAGAAGTCTGTCTGTGAAGATTTATTTGCAAATGTCCTTTTACCCTTTTCTTAACAAGCAGCTTTCAAAGTCTGTTTATATTTTTGGCAGAGCTGTGAGCTTTCTCACAGGGCTGCTCACATTTCAGAGAACAGGTGACTTGCATACTTTTTCTTCATAAATTATGAGTAAATTACATTGTGAGTCCAATATAGAGCAATCATAGTTGACCATGCTATTAAACATGCTTTGAATTTCTGGGTGCTGTTTATGAGTTTTTTGTTTGGTTTAAGGGTTGGGGTTTTGTGTTTTGTTTTTTCTTCTTTTTTTTTTTTTTTTTTTTTTTTTTTTTTTTTTTTTTTTTGGGGTTTTTTCCCACTTGGCTC